>JALIZH010024774.1:0-35743 GCA_030522465.1 Rhipicephalus appendiculatus | reverse complement strand
AAAGACGTCAACCGGCCCTTTCCTTCTCCCGGCGTGTGTAACCCGGCCGCTTTCGTATATAAAAGGGAGATCCGTCTAGCAACCCATTCAGTTCATTATAGGACCGTGTAGCAAACCGGGTATAACCTGGTTAACCTCCCTGCCTTTCCTTTGCCTCTCTCTCTCTCATTCTGATACTGCCATGGGTATAGGCACCGGGCGGCCGTCGTACCGGCGCCAGCGGCGCCCCTCCCGAAAAGCGCCCCCTAGCGGCGGCAGCGAAAGCACTGGCATGTGAAGCAGACGACGCGGAGAAGGCTCTGCTACTTTCGGCAACGTATTCAAGTAGTAGCGGCGGCGTTTCTTTTTAGACAATCGCAAGCTGTAAGCTGTTTCGTTTGTCGCCCAAGGCAAAGAGAAGCGGCAGCAACAGTGTTTCTTGAACAAAGCACGAAGCGTTCGACTGTCGGACATGTGTTCAGATAACGGGGCCACTCGTCGGGCTCCAGGGAGACTCCCCCGCAGTCTTTTGTGGTCGTGGCAGCATTCAGTGGTTGCCAAGTCATCAAGAAAGGATGACACATGTTCTTTTCATGTATTCACACCCAGGAGCACCGTCGGAACGTCAATCGGCTAGGCTTCTTTGCGTGGTGCTGTGCTTTTATGCGTTTGCTTTCGTTTGGAGGCGGACCAGAGGCACGATGCCTCCTCCCTTTCGGGACTGCAAATGAGACCGGCCCGATTGGCGAAAGTGTTGTAAAATAAACATCTTTGTATTTTAACTGCCAAACTCGCTGCTCCTCACTGTTGGGCTCCTGGCGGGAAGGCGAGTGACAGCGCACGTGCACTAATGGCGATGCCAGTTACATTGCGTTGCGGCTTTCAAGGCTTGACCAGCCGGCGTGCGCGTTTTCATGCGTTTGCTCTAGAGAAGGGTCACCGCTTGCACGAAGCTGGCCACGTGCTTGACATCAAGGAATATAAAAGAGACAACGACTGCAAATTGCTTTGCAAGTGCACCCCGCAGACGAAGTTCAATGCGATAAGCTACGATGTGGAGCTAGATCTAGGTATCCCCATTCCTATTTCTATTTGAAACGCAAAAGCATTTCTTATCTCTATCTATAAATACCTCTATTTCTCTATCTAGCCGCCTACATCTGGGCGCTCTCGTGGTCGCCTCCTTAAGTTGACATTAACCAAAGTTGGCATAGGTGGGTGCGAAAATAAGACGAACATGGCTGTATGGTTGTGATATGGTGGTATGAGTAGCGCGAAAATCTTTCCAGTCACGTGCGGCACATACCGCGGGCGTATACCACGGGCCGCGGGATGCTGGTATGAGGCACAGGTGATTCACAGTGGATCGACCCAGGAACGGCGAGAACAGACATTGATAATTTAAGCGGGTGCATGTCCAAAAAATCCGGCATCAGCCACGTGAACCCGACGTATGCAAAGAATAGAAATCCGGATCCCAGCAGGAGTCGAAACCAGGTACTCTGAGCGGATATCAAATATTCTACCACAGAGCCAAGCCATGACTTGAAATTACTTTTGAAAAGATCCTATGCGCAAGAAAATGTCGGTGCAACCAGCGTCAATTGTGGTTGTAGTGCTGGCTATCTAATTTCATGACAAGGTAATAAACATTACTCATGTACTCATATGAAACAGACGTTACGTCGGCTTAGCGCCAATCTTGGTTTTATTAAGACTTCTTGTTGGGCGAGTTGGTTAACATCAAAGGGGTACATAGTAGCGCAAACTTAGAAAATAGACACGAGAAAAGAAGTAGGAGGGAGCAGAAAGGTCGGACGTTCCCTCGTACTTGTTTTCTCGTGTCCTTATTTTCTAAGTTTGTTATACTTTGATTTCAATGTTGGCTCCACTTTTATAACCGTCAGATAAACATTACATATGTGCTCCTATGAATCTGCAAGCTATATTCAAGCGTTGCTCGACCCGGAACAATACTTGATCAACGCTACGCGTTTGATATACACAGCATCGGCACGAAATGTGAATCGCAACGTAGCGTGCGCTTCGTTTCAATAACACTGACGTCTGTTCTCTAACATGAGCGCTAACATTACGTCAGACCACAAGTTAGCCTTTAAACGTCAGTGTAGTTGGCATGCTTATTAAGCACACTATGTGCACACAACTCCATCTACAAAAACACGTCAATACACCTCGTTACGCGTGACTTAAAGCTAAAAAACAAATGCAGCATAGACTCGCTGATTCGCATAAAATCGGTTCCCACAATACGTGGGATCTGCCGAATTTTTCCTAATACTTTGTTATTCTGTCTATACGTTAACATTGTCCCCTAACATTAAAAAAATAGAGCGTACGTCTCCCATTCCCTTCTCGTCTTTACTGGATGCTTCGCCGATTGCACTTGTTCCTCAGTTGTAGTTTTGCACACCCCCGTTCCTGTTATGTTTTCCATTTATTTTCGATCCTTCGCCGACCCTTAAGATATTGTAATCTTCAGTCTTCGCGCACACGCAGATTTCGGCAGCGCACAACACAAGCGACGAGAGCACAATGAAGAGAAACGAACGTCCTACCCCGCGCCCCCCGCAGCAAGCGTCTGTGCCCTTTTCGGCACTCCCATTCCATTAGTTCCCCGTCGCCACCGAAAGAGGCGCCACCAGTCACCGCGCCCGGTGCCTATATGGTATGGAAAAACTTTATTTAGGTTCGTCGGGGCGTGAACTAGCACGTAGCGGGCTGCTCCCACGTCGGGACAGATAGGCTTAGCCTCTGCCACGTCGTGGACCCATTGAACTGCTGCATAGTTGTGTCATCAAATCCGGACTGCGTAGCGATGCATCCCACTTGAACGATGTAACGTCTTTGTCAATCCGTAACGCATGGCACCGCCAGAGCATGTGATCTAAGCTGGCAAAACCTGAGCAAAGCACGCAAGTGTTTGACGTCTGAATTTCTGGATAGATCTTGTGCAGGAGTGCGGGACTGGGATATGCCCCGACCTACAAGAGTCTGAGCGTCAGTACCTGAGGCCTGTTCAATTTACTGTGCGGCGGCGGATACTTCTGCCATGGGTAGACCCATAGGCGTGCGCATGCAGGGTTCCCCTTCAGAGGGGGCAGGGGGGGGGGGAGGTTTATCGCAGCGCCCCCCCCCTCCCTACTAAGTCAATGTATGGGGCAGACTTTGCGCCCCCCTGCTCTTACGTGTCTAGGGGGGCGGCCGCCCCCCCTCTTCCCCCCTCGTGCGCACGCCTGTGGGTAGACCACGGAAATTAACGACACCAGAAGAACAGCGTGAGTGAAATGCTCGACAAAAGGAACGAGTTAGTTTTGCCTAAAAGGGTCGCGGAATCAATCACGGTTTACCCCAGGGACTACAAAGCGATTATTACTGCCATTACGGTAAAGAATAAAAGACCCCCCCCCCCCCCCCCCTTCCCCCCAATCAGTATGTATGGTGTTTGATACAGCTTCGCTTGACATTTACGTTGGCAGGCCGGGATCGCAGCCATTTTTTTTCTTAATAGCTAAGGTACGAAAGAGGGGAGATTGACTGAGGGCTTGTTTCTTTTTGTTACACACTATCTAATCAAACCAACTGACAATGAAGCTGAGGAAGGTTTAGGGGACATTATATGCTTCAACTGTAACAGGGTAACTACGACATAAACGGAAATGAATTGAAGCTAAGGTAATAGGTCGAGGCATATGTAGCTCACATGTGCTGCATTATTACATTGTTGTAATAGCGGGCAGCCGACATTAAACATCACTGGACTATATGTCAGCCAACAGTTAACAAACAGCTCGCCAGAGCAGGAAGGAATGGTCATGTACGAACTATAAATTCTTTTCAAGATTTAGTAATTGTGTAGCGTTTACGTCTTAATTATAATCTCAGTATGTGGTTTGCATGTGGTACACTCTTACATCCTAGATATCTTTTTTTTTTGTTAATTTTATCTCGAGAAATGTCTTGTTTACAAATGATTACAAAATGATTACAAAAGCGTTTCCCTTCTTTTTTCTTGTTTTTTTTTTCTTCTGAAATTCTACTGCCGCAGGATTCACGGCCGATACCCCGGGGTGGGTTGCGTTAAGTACCTGAGGCACAGCCCTAGCTGCAACGACCCTGAAAGCACCGAATGTTTTCTGCTAAGCTGTCGCCGTTTGAAAAACCAAAGGGAAAAAAGTATTTCGAAATTTTATTTACAAAGATTACGAATTTGACTAAGGACTCTAAACATTCTTTCCTGTGGGGCTGCTTCATTGAAATATAGAACATGTAACGTAGCCAGAACTTCTTTCAGGGGGTGGGGCGCTGGGGGGTTTCAACTATACTTCATGTATGTTCGTGCCTGCGTTTGCATGTGATTGAAAATTATCGGGAGAGAGGTGTTGACACCCCCCCCCCCCCCCCCTCCCCGGCTAGCACGTCTGCGGGGCCCTCTGCGAGTATCTGGGTGACACGAAGAAATACCTTAATTTGTTAATTCACTGATCAGCATTAATTCTCCTGTGCCTTGGAAAAACCAAAAATCTGTTTTAATTATGTAGTAGAAATTATAATTTTTTAATTAATAAAACTAATTAAATTGTTTTCCGTGTCCTTAAAATTGCGATGTTATATATATTTTTAAAATGTCGCTATTCCCTTTTCCTGCCCTAATGTTTACATTTACGTTCACCGCCGGCTTCTTGTCCAATATACCATAGCGGGTAGGAGCCCTGTACTAGAGAGGCTAAAAGGGTCTCTACCTACATTTGATCGAGCATCAAAATTTCATATAGAATTTGTAATGTTTTTATTCTATAAACTCCTTTATTCTAAAGTTCAAAACATTTTATAAGGCCGCTCAATTATTGGCCAATCCCCCCACAGTGGGTGTGAGCCATAGGAAAAGGTCAACAAGAACAAGAACAAGACCGCTGTAGAGAAATTTTTAATCGAATCAGGGTGGTTTTGACATCAAATCACTAAATTAGCGTCATTCATTTGTTCTAACCATTCTATAATTCTATAGTAATATGATTCATATCTGATCACTTT
The DNA here is from genome assembly GCA_030522465.1 of Rhipicephalus appendiculatus. NCBI lineage: Eukaryota > Metazoa > Arthropoda > Arachnida > Ixodida > Ixodidae > Rhipicephalus > Rhipicephalus appendiculatus. The sequence goes on along the minus strand of JALIZH010024774.1, from coordinate 30,709 downwards.
TGTCTATAAAACATTCGTTTCTTGGCCAATCCCCCAGAGTGGGTGTGAGCCATACATACAGGCAATCATCATCATCATCATCACCTGCACTAAGGAGCGAGATAGGAAACCACCGACCAACCGACGACGAAGAGAAGGAGGCGGTGGTGCCGGCGCCTGAGTTCAGCGGACGCGAGCGGGCGGCCCATCCGACGTCATGGACGACTGTAAGTGTCCTTTGAAGCAATTTTCATTTTTCATTCTCTGAATGCAATGAAGACTCCTACAGTCTGATAGTCATTTGATTGAAGGGGCGCGCCTGTAACCGCCGAACCGCTTGTACTGTCGGCTTCAAAGGTCAAGAGGCCACTAGGCTTGGGAAAACTTTGAATTTCTCGGCAATTAGTGACTGTATTCGGCCTAACTGCGCAGTACGTGTTGTTAGCGCGTTTCAGAAGAGGCCGGTAATCTGAATTCGAGGCTCTCTGCCGAAGCAGCGGAAATACTCAGCAAGCACTGAGATCAGGCTAGTTCAGCTTCTTCTTAGAGTGAAGGATGTAACAACGCAAAGGAATGAAAACCACTGGACAAGCGCTGTTCCTTTTTTCCTGTTCCTTGTTGTGCTAGTTACATTCGCACTGTGACATCCTTTGCTCTAATCATAAAGCAACCAGCTCTCATCGAGTGGTTACCGAAGCTTGTTGTGATGTATCGTGGTCTTTAAACTTTCGGCGCTGCCTGCACACCCAACGGCAAAAGCTCACGGGACGTGGGTTCCAACTTCGAAAATTCCCATATGACACGTACCGTATGCCTCGTATTCGATAATCTCGTACGAACACATGAATCACATGTGTTCTCGTATAATTAATTATACGAGAGTATTGGATATGTATCAGGCATGTCATATAAAAGTTTTCGATAGGGAATGCAAATAAAAATTTCTGCTCTGTTAGTGTACGACGCTTCTAATCTAGCGGGTAACTCTATAGGTGGCAACTACAGGTTGGAACATTTGATGGGACGCTATGGTCCCAGACAAAGCGGGAATATGGGTTTTTCTAAAATTGCTAGTCCCTCAAACTTTTGCTGTTGAGTGCACACCGATTGCGCTGGTGCCTCGAACTTCCTGATGTCGAATTCCCTTTTTGCAGCGGATTCTAGCGATCTGTCCCAGTCGCAGCTGTCACAGACATCAGCGTAAGTATTCCCTTGTTAGTCAGCTCTTGATCGCGTGCTATACACGCTGTTGAAGCTTCGTTGCAAAACTTGAGATGCCAAATTGTGCTCATGGACTGCGCTCCTTACACGAACGCATTTACCAGTGGCGTAGCCAGGGGGTGGCACACCGGGCGCGTGCCCCCCCCCCCCCCCCCCCCGAGATTTTTTTCGCCATGGCATACAAGCGAAGAATGACCATTTCAAGGAGGTGCTCCCCCCCCCCCCCCCCCCCCTTCGAAAAAAAATTCTGGCTACGCCCCTGATATTTACATAAGAGTGATTCCAAATAGAAATAGAAGTTTTGCGGGGATAAAGCGGCCGCAGCACGCACAGGTACCGGGTTGATTGGCACAACGTGGGAGAGGCCTTCGCCCTGCAGTGCGTGTAGTCAGGTTGTTGTTGGTGAGGAAATAGAAACACTAAATCAGCCATTGGCTGATGAAGTGTTCTGAAGTTTCACGTTCGCGCATTCAGCAAGACTATTGATTATTACGAGAAAAAGAAAGAAATGGGGAGCTGGGGACGAAATAGGCGAACTTCTATATTTGAACTTCGCGCCGAAACTCCGGTGCCTCTTACGTGAGCGTGACGTCACGGAGTTCGAACAATCCACCTTTCTACGCTGCCCTCAGCCGCTTTGATAAGGGGGCGCAGCCTTGCGGGGTGATCCGGGTAAGCTCCCTAGATTTTTCCCTGTCTAGGGACTTTCGATATAGAGACTTTGGATCCAGGACAACCGGGATCACCAGAACAAAAGCCTCAGAGATTGAAAGACGTGCGGAGGCCTACCGCAGCATTTTGCGACTTTCCCGCTTGGAGAAGGGCGCATGCGCAATGGCACCTTAGTGAGAGGTGGATTATCCGGATTATCTTTTTCGTATTTGAGCCACTGCTGCCCAGTAAAAGTTCTCGAAAGTTAAGTTGATTAATTGATTGGCCCTAATGGGAAACAAGCTGTCGTGTTTCTCTCGTGTATATGTATACGCAGAGGTTGTGTATATGTATACGCAGAGGCCCCATACATTGACATAACAGGGAGGGGGGGGCGCTGCGATGAACCTTCGCCCCCCCCCCCCCCCTGAAGTGGAACCCTGCGCACGCTTATGCATGTAGAAATGTGAAACTTGATATCATCATGCAAGAAATAACGTTTGGCTACTAACAAGAGTCGAATTCAATTGTACAAAGGAAAAAATGAAGAGAAGAACATATCACTTGTTGTAAACGCAATAAAGTTGGGTAAAAGTGGTGCACAGATCTGCAAAATTAAACTTGGAGTTACAAGTACCAATAGTCGTACCCTTGAATTGCTTAATAAAGGGAACAAGGATATTACAACACTTTGCAAAGAAAACACAAAACACATAAAGAAACAAGACATGTATATGGTTAAAAATATATGGCAACCCAAAATACCAGTCAACTCAAGAAGCAGAGAAAACTACTTCAAAGTAGTATTTTTTCAGTGATCTCGGCAAGTTCTCGGTGTTCTTTATATAATGCGGTATGCCATTCCCAACTTTCACTCCGTCATATTGTAGTAGACGTTTGCTATAGGTGTTTTTTTGTGAGTGGCGTATTGAAGTGGTTTAAAAGTTTGGTTTCTTGTTAGGCGTCGGGGGGGGTACAGAGTAATGAAGCGGCGAATATAATTAGACCACAAATTTATTTGGTTGCGTAAGTGGGTTATTTCGCTCTCTTGGACGGGGCGCAATTCTTCTCTGAAGTACGAAACGTCATTACTGATTTTTTAACTCGAAAGTGTTTTATGCCGGGGCCCACCAAGACTTTAGTGACATATTTCCGTCACGGATATGACGTTGATAAAATGGACGTCACCAAATGAGACAGAAAAAAACAACATTTAGAAAAATGTTCTTTTTCTTCGACCGCTGCGCGTCGCATCGCAGGGTGTCTGACACGCAGCTGCTGGACTCGTCGGGCATGAACGAAGACCAAGTGAGCAGCGAGGACCGCCGGTTTAACGCAGTCATCCCGGAGTCGGCCATCTACGTAGGTGGCGCTTTCATCGCTATCGTGGTCGTCGGTGGGATCCTGGCTTCCATCGCGGCGCTCAGGTCAACCTCGTCACGTGCGTCGAATCTCGTCACCTCTACGTATAATTGAATCTTTATTATCGTGGTTGGTACATAAAGGATGGAGGGCGTACAAGCTGCGCTAAGGCAGCTTGACTTTACGCCGTTGCAATCTAAGAAAATTCTAACTCTGCGTCCAGCGGCAGTCATTCGCGATGGTGGTGTATCTCGCCACGTGAGAACTAACTTGCCGTTGGCTTCTGGTGCCGAGCAAGAAAGAGCACCACTCAGCTGTTATCCTAAGCGGCCGAGGGTAAAGGTGGTGGAAATGAAAAATCCTTTGCTAGTGTCGTTCTTGGTGTAGTTCTAAATCCTGCGCTCAATGCAGCTCCACTCCGGCTGTGGAACCTGAGGAAATGAAACCTGAGGACGGGCACCCAGTCATTCCCTTGGCGCTTGCCCCCCATGTCGTCAATCGCGCGCTTGCCGAAGCGGTGGCGCCCTCTCTTGTGAGGCGCGGGTATCAGCCGCATGTTTCAGAAGCGTTTTCCGCGATTTTAGGTAAATTATTGCGATTAATTGGTTATTTATGTAGTTTATATTATTAGATGCGAAGCAGCTATTTGACTAGCCTGTGTAACGCTTTCCCTCCGTAAGTCCGTACGAACGCGCCGCAACGCGCTCCCCTCGCCGCAGGTGTTGGAGCGGTGCCAAGTAGGTCACGCCGCAGCTGCGCGTTGACGTCACGCTCCCCCTCGCAGTGCGCGCTGACGTCACTCTCTCCCTCGCCTGCCGCGCGCTCGCCGCAGCGCCCGCAGCTGCCGCCTCGTCCGTTCGCCCGCAACACCTACCGCGTTAGCGCCGTTCAACCCGTAGCGCCACCCGTGCGCAACGCTGCTGTTTCGCATCCCATCAGGGTTCCCTTTGGGAAGATTTTTAGACATTGCTAGTTTATTTTGCACTGGTTTTGAGTATTGTTAGGCTTGTTTCAGGCCTGTATTGACCAGTGCGTGACTGTCACATGGCACGATTTGTGGACATTCTCAAGATTTGGCGACATCTGTGCGTGGCGCCATCTCGCAGCGGCAGCAACGGCGTCCGGCCTTAACTGAATGCGAAATAGGCGAAAAAGCATCATATATCTTGAAATAAGCTAGCTATCAAAAACGACTCCGGGATCTATACAGCAGAGACCTACTGGAGCATTTTGGTGAAATTACAGTATCGCACTACAAAGTGTGTGGCTTCCCAGGACAATTGAACACCGCCCATGGGGCCCCGTTGTAAAATATTAAGCACGCTGGGAAGCCACACGGTTTGTAGTGCGACACTGTAATCTTAACAGAATGTTTAATTAAGTCTCTACTGTATAGAACCGGGAGTCGGATATGATTTTTTAAGCCTATTTCCCATTCAGTTACGGCAGGCCGCCGCTGTCGCCGACGAGAGATGGCGCTACGTGCAAATGTACCCAAATCCTGGTCATGTGGACGACAAGCCGGCCCCCCTAAAGTGCTACGCACTCAAAAGTGTCAGCTCCGCCCACAGTGATCACCATCCCTCCCACAAAAATTCGCATAAGTGCCCCATCCAGTAGCACTTACTCATTTTTGTGACGTCGAGTTCTATCGAGTGTTTCCGATAATTGACTTTGCTATACAGAGACAAGCTTATGACGCTGGTTTTAGGTCGGAAACTCGAACGTTCTGGTAAAGTTCATATTTATATTTATATATATACATACATACACATATACGGGGCACGACGGCGACGCCGACGCCGACGGCAAAAAGCAGCCGTGAGTGTCCATGTAATTGCTATCGCTATAAAAGGTGGCTGACAAGTACAAAGTACCTGTGGTGTTATCTGCGCCGAAGAAGCCGTCGGGCCTGTGCCCACATATCTCAAGAGGACCCATGCTTGCCCTGTGTGGTAAGAAGGATGCGAGGCCCCACATCACCTGTGCGTAGGGTGGTCTATGAAATTCCGCTCTCCTGTGGGAGGGTTTACATCGGCCAGACCGACTGATGTGTTAACGATCGAGCGAGGGAGCACAATTTTTCGATCAAGAATAATGCTTCGGCACATTTGCCTATGCATTGGAGGCCTTTTTTCTGGCGATCCCGATTGTACCGGATAAAGCCTGCAAAGCCCTACCAAAAGGCAGAGTAGCGCAACGCAGGAAAATGAAAAAAATAGGTGCATCTTCCCAAAGGGAACCCCGATGGGATGCGAAGCAGCAGCGTTGCGCACGGGTGGCGTCACGGGTTGAACGGCGCTAACGCGGCAGGTGTTGCGGGCGAACGGACGAGGCGGCAGCTGCGGGCGCTGCGGCGAGCGCGCGACAGGTGAGGGAGAGAGTGACGTCAGCGCGCACTGCGAGGGGAGCGTGACGTCAACGCGCAGCTGCGGCGTGACCTACTTGGCACCGCTCCAACACCTGCGGCGAGGAGCGCGTTGCGGCGCGTTCGTACGGACTTACGAAGGGACAGCGTTACGCAGGCTAGGCAAATAGCTGCTTCGCATCTAAAAAGGTGGATTGCGTCTCTCTCCCCGCTCCCTGCCCCTCTTGCTCTGAAGGTTTCTGCACCTCACCCGTTCATGCATTATATGCTTCACTGACCGGCCCACCTTCGACAAAGCGGCGATGTCATATGGTTACGTTAGATTTTTCCGATCTGTGACATCGAGATGTGAAGCAACACTTCATGCCTTTATGCAGTTCTCTCTAAAAAAAAAGTCACAATTTCACCGCTCGGTTGAAGCAATGAATGCGATAGAAAGGAATTGCAACGTCACACGAAGAATGACAAGCAGCTCGATACTTGCTGTGCACCACTGAAGCATAAAGAAGGACGCTTGAAAAGAACGCACTCGTATACAGGGAACAAGCGTGAACTAACAACTGTCGCACTGCTTACGCTTTTGTGTTTGAACAACGTGCTGCAAGTGTCGACAATGCAGAACCCGACGCTCTTGGGTATCTTTTTTTTTTCTTTTTAAACTGCGCCGCGTGGAGTGACCCTTCAGCGTCTCCCTGCCACGCGGTGGTGTCTGATGCAAGGTGTGCTTAGGGAGCCTACATAGGTGTGCCCGGTGTTTTCAATTTTTTTTTCGTTCCAAATCACAAGTGGGTACAGAAAGGGGCCCCTTTTTCGTGCGCATCTCACGGGCAATTATCAAATTGAAATAAAATGTAGGAGCGTTGCGTGGTAGAAAACACGGTCAAGCTCCCCCCGAGAACTGCGTACCGCCAGCGGTAAATGGTGTATATAAATAGCTCGCCGTTATGACGCCGGCGCATGCATGGCGCGTGGTTGAGTTCTCTAGCGCAGCGTGCTGCTGAGTGAGGGGTCGCTGGTTCGGATCCTTGGTCGGGTGCTTCGGAATTTTTTTCTGACTTCTTTTGTCTGTGCCTTTTTTATTTACATATACATACATATACATATCTGGAACATGGCGGCGACGGCAACGGCAAAAATCCACCGAGAGTGTCCATATAATTGCTATCGCAATATATGATTCGCAATGCTTCAGCAGGTTTCGCGAAATCTTTTCTCATGAGTCATGAGACATATGAGGCTGTCTCCCTAGTAAGCTGCACAACTTCTATGGTCGATTACTACCTAGAAGTTAATACAAGCTCCTCCCGCGAAACCTTTATACGCGTATTATTCCCTTATGTAAGAGAGTAAGAGAGTCGTGCTACAGTTGTTCAACCTATCTTCCTTTCGAGCAAACAAGCTTCCACGACTTTTTCACGTTTCGAGGTATAAGTACTTTTACTGTGCTAATGTAAATGCCACGCATATGGAAAAACTAAAGGTTCCTCGTTACTGCCTAACATAGTACCTTTGGCTATGCGGGGATGCCAGAATCTCCGATGAAATTTGCCAGGACGGTCAAAGTTCCGATTTAAAACCAGCGATACGGATTTCTATATCGGTACACGAGTTATTCGATGTTCCGGACGTCTCTAAATCAGCGGATGATTTCAGGTGACCTTGCTTTCTGTGGCGCTTGAAATTACTTCTAAGCTGTAACCGACTGTGGTCACACTAGATTACCCAGATCACCATGGCCAACCGTCTAAGTGACAATGCAAGCAAATTGAGCAGTTGCTGCAACTTTGCTAATTTAGTCTATCCTCAAAGAGCCACCGTGCCTGCTCTGGTTTGGTTGCAAAATATTTTCAGCATGTTTAATGTATATCGTGTACAATTGAATCTAAAGAAAAACAGGTTGATGACAATCATTATCCCTTCACATCTTTCATCTTTTAAAATAACACTTTGGAAAAACGAAGGAGCTTGTCTAAATACTGTTCTCTTTGGAGGCTGCCACTCCTACTCCCTCCCGTGCCCTCCTCTGCACTCTCCTCTGTGCCCGCCTTTGTGAGGAAAAGAAACGTGAGAAGTTATTTTCAATGTGGCTTTTAAAGACGATAGTCTTTCTTGGGATACTTACACGCAAAAATTTTGGTCTGGCTGTCCGTCTGTCTGTCTGTCTGTCCGTAACCTGATTCAGCTACTCGGCCAAAGTTTAACCACTTTCTGAACGCCTACCCATCTTGAACTGGTGTTTACGTTCATACTTGTGAACATATTCGACCAAAAAGCAAATACTACGCATACCTGAGGCGCAACATTAATATGCAAGTATCAGGTCGTGTGTTCTTTTATTAGAAAATACATAGACACGTAATTCTAAAGACCCAAGTGTTTTTTAGGCTGCGCTGAAAATACGACGCTTTGCAAGAAAAAGCTCTGTGCCGACGATAAAGTGCTGCAGCTGGCTGTGGCCTCAGCACAAGCTCATGTTTTTCGATGGTGTCCATATCTCGCGCAGCGCCTCCTCTATTTTATCAATGCCATCCAGATGCAGCCAGCCAATTCAACGTAGAGTGCGCGCTGTCTGAGGCAAGGCAAAACATCGTAGTATGGCCGGCACAAGACTATCGTCTTTCGACGACATTTGCAGCGAAGCACGCAGATACGCGGCCAATTTTTTGTGCTAGTTGGTTAAATGCATGGTTAAATGTATCAAAAGGTGCCATAGCGCTAGCAGACACGGACAAGGAAGACACAACGGGTGAAGCGCTAGTCCCGTTGTGCGCTTGTCCCTTTGTGTCTTCCTCGTCCGTGTCTACTAGCGCTATGACACCTTTTGGTGAGAAATTTGTTGTTCCGGTCAAGGACGTAGCCATGACATTATTTCAGGGGGGGGGGGGCGGAGGAGCTCCGACGTCCCTTTATGCGTAGGCGTGCGCAAAGGGGGGAGGGAAGGGCAACCGCTCACCCCCCCCCCCCCCCCCTAATCGTCTAAGAGGGGCATCATGTCTGTCCCATACCTTTTTACTCATTTGTGCGTGTCCCGTCATGGTGTACAAACTGCGGGATAAATATTTGACGATAATGGCAGCCGGAGACCGCTGATGTTGCATGCCGAGACCTTTCACCTTTAGCAACCGGAAAGCTGGAGACCAAAGGCAGGCCCTTTTGAGAAGCACGTCACCGCTTCATTTTCTTTTTAAGTGCGCAGCACTTCAGGGGCCCCTCTTGTCGCCCACCATAGAACTCGTATGGCGCGTGATACCGTTCGAGATAAAGTGGTCAATACAGGCCTAGAAAAAGGCTAGCAATTCCCAAAAGTGGGTTAAAATAAACGCACAAAGTCTAATATAATATAATTAACAGTAACGAAGTTATCGCAATAATTAACTTAAAATAGCTAAAAACGCTTCGGAAACATGCGGCTCACTTCGACGCCGCGCAAGAGAGGGAGCCACCGCCTCGCCAAGCGCGCGATTGCTCCTCCCTCCGGCGCTTCTCCGGCGCTACATCTGAAGAGGGAAAACAACCTGAGGGAACTCGCTGTAGAAGACTCGTATCTCAACTGACGTAACGAGCAGGAAGTCGATAAAGCGCAGCAAAAAGTAGCGCGCATGTCACACACCAAAGTTTGCAAATCTCCCTAACAAGATTCTACTCGTGCCGGGAAACCCTACGTGCTTAACTCAATTGGCGTCATCGGCGGTTTAGTAAACGAAGCAGTGGGAACTATACGAACGGGAATCGCTGGGTGCCCGAGCCGTGCACTGCCTCAGATTTCACCTGCATTTAGCGCAGGATCTAGAACTGCACCAATCGCTAGAGAAGGACATTTTTTTTCCATCCGTTTTTTTTTCAACAATACCATTTGGGGGGGGGGGGGGGGAGGAGGAGGGCTGCAGTGATACTTTGTTCCCCCCTGATGGAGGACCTTGCGCATACCTATGCGTATAATTTGGCATATGAGAGCGAAGGCTTGGAATGAAAGAAATACCACTTAGAAGAAAAGACGCCTGCGCATTGCACCTTCCTGCGCATTGCAGTAAATGCGGTTGCAAAGCACTTCTAGAGGAGGCAGACGTCATGAATCGAGCTAAGGGTAGGCGTGAGCGAGAGATCGTAGAGGCGGAACAGATCAAGATTGCAGCCGACACGTGATCAGTGCACCTTCGGTGCATCTGACAATGAAGGAAATAAACTCCCTTCAAGGCAGTTAGGGTTATAAACTGTTAAACGTACCCCTTTATGTTATCGTAGAACGTTTTTTTTCCCCAGGAATTTGCTATTGGGTGTGTGACAATCTGGCGTGACTGCGCCTGCGCATATGTTTTCGTGGTGAAATGCTCTTCGAATTAAACTCAGTTGCAAGTTGAGCGTCTTTTCTTCTAAGTGGTCTTTCTTTCTTTCCAAGCCTTAGCTCTCATATGCCAAATGTCGAACCAACTAGCCCAACAATTCACTATTTTGAATCTATGCGTATAAGAACACAGCGGTTCATTGTCAAAGCATGGCCTCCGAGATCGCGCGCCGGCGTTCTCGGAGGCCATAGTGAAAGCAACATCGGTGCGCGTGGCGGCCGCTTGGCGCCGCCACCGGCTGCAACCCGCTTCGCGGTGCTCTTTCGTCGAGTAGACCGCACGTTTAGCGCCGATTCAAAGCGCGGCAGCAGACTGTAGCGGACCACGGAAGAACACGACTCGCAGCGCGCACTGCGCCTGCGTGAAGCTCGTTGCAGCCTTTTAACAAGAAGGTTTAGGCTAGTTGGTATTACCATTGCACAAGATATTGACAGCACGAGAAATGAACGAAGTACAAGCGAGGGGTCACGGAGGAGCGCTGAGAGATGAAGAGTTGAACAGGAAAAAGGGCCCAAGGCACTTGATATGCAACTTACTATACGTGAAGGTTCGGGCTAGTTGGTACTCCATTGCCCAAGACATTCTCAGCGCGAAAGACGGAGTAAGGACAAGCAAGGTGAAAGGACACAGACAAGCACTTGCCTGTGTCCCCTCGCTTGTCCTTCATTTCGCGCTGTCAATATTTTGTTGCAGCCGCCGGACGGTGGTGGCACCGAGTGGCTGCCACGCGCTCTGACTTTCTCTTTACCAGTGGACCGCTCTTTGCAATCGTGTGTAAATGAATGAATGAATGAATGAATGAATGAATGAATGAATGAATGAATGAATGAATAAACAAACGATTGCGTTCTTTGTAGATTTGGACATCCTGGGCACGGGCCTCCCGCTCGCGAAAGAAGACGAAGGCAAGTGCTTTGCAACCTACCTCTTATGACATTAGGTAGAAACGCCGTGAAAAAAAAAAAAAAAAGCATCTGGCCCCAACATGTGCGAATTTGCATACGGAAGCCTATATAAACATATAAGATTATGCATGGATGCAGATGATCTAGCGCCTCGTATATGTGTCCATAGGTCGGCAAAAAGTTTAGAGCTCTCTCAGACTCACTCATAAAACATACCTCACCCTTACGGCTCACTCGGACTCAAACTCACCGATGTTTTCCTCAACCGGACTCACTGTGATTCAGACTCACTAAAATTTTCCTCAATCGGACTCACTCGGACTCAGACTCACCGAAATATTATTCACTTGGACTCACTCAGACTCAGACTCACGGCTCTATCTGAGTCTGAGTGAGTCGACTCATGAGTCTGTTACCGCACTATTAGCTGTTTCGTCCAAGGTATCAATGCTTTTTAACACCGATATCTCGCATGATCGTTGCTCTGCTTGGCGCTTTTGATCTCGTATCTTTAATTATGAGCTATCAGTGGCTGCAATCCACTAAGGAGATTTTTATAGAAAGTGATGACTCACACGAGATTTTTTTACAAGGCCTTCGTTTGAAAGAAATTGGGGTGGGGGGGGGGGGCAGTCAAGAAGCCCCCCCCCCCCTTCATAACTCACGCATCTATTCAATTAGTATTGAGCTGGCGTATGAACGCTACTGCGTTAGTGTGTGAGTAGACATAATTATTATTGACGTGAGCCGAGATAAGGTTGATAGTAGTGCTGAAGTGGAGTAGATAGGACGAGAGGTCGGCAAAACAATGTGGAGCTCACTCAGAATCACTCATGAAATATACCTCGCCCGTAGGGCTCACTAGGACTCACGATCACCAAAGTTTTTCGCAACCATACTCACTCGGACTCGGACTCACTGAAATATTTTTCAGTCGGACTCACTCGGACTCAGACTCACCAAAATATTACTCACCCGGACTCACTCAGACTCAGACTCACGGCTCGATCTGAGTCTGAGTGAGACTGAGTGAGTCGACTCATGAGTGAGTTTGCCGACCTATGTATGTGTCTCTTCATTAATACATTTCATCTATTTCGCCTAAGAACCGAGCAGGGTTGTCGTGTTGGCGGGAGCCATGCCGATCTGGGGTAGGGGATGCATATCCTCTTATTTATGCGTGGATCTGTTTGAGTCCCTCCCCCCTCCTTTTATGTTCCTCTTTTGGCTACACCTATGAGACCAGGATTTCAAGAGAAGTCAAACGCGCGAGGGAGAGACAGAAAATTAGGTGGGTAGATGAGATTAAGTTTGCGGGTATAACGTGGAGGCAGGAAGTACAGGATCCGGCTGATTGACAGAGCATGGGAGAGGCCTTTTCCTTGCAGTGGGCGTAGTCAGGCTGTATGATGCTGATGATGAGCAGCGTTGCTTGTTGGGCGAGTTGGAATAGGTCAATCATAATGTAGGGCAGCGCAAAAAGCAGACAACAGACGAGCGAGGGAACAAGGACACAGCGCATTCTTCCAACTAAAGTAGGGGCGGTGTTAGTGCACGTGTGTGACGTATCGGCACTTCTCTTGATTTCACCTTTTGATTTTTACTTCCTGGTTTCATCTTTTCTTGCTTTGCCTGTGTATATATACGTGCGTCCCAATCTAATAAACTTTAGTTGGAAGAATGCGCTGTGTCCTTGTTCCCTCGCTCGTCTGTTGTCTGCTTTTTGCGCTGCCCTACATTATGACTGATGATGAGACCTATATCGAAGGGCAATAAATAGGGTGAGGGCGTAATCTCAATTCGAGAGAATAATTAAACACTACATTTACCTGGGGAGGCGGAAACGTAGCCGTGACTTCTCTTCAACAATTTCTCTTAAAGGGGCCCTGTAAAACTTTTTCAGCATGGTCAGAAAATACTGCCGATCGGTAATCTAGGCTCCCGAGAACACGCGAGCCAAACATTACAGCGCAGCACGTGGCCTGGAATTTACAATTTTCAAAGTCGGCTAGAAATCGGTCCCTCCTCTTTCTACAAGTGATGCCATATACCCAAATGGCCGCGCCATATATCCAAATTCACGGGCATTGGCTGACTTAAGCATCGCGGGCTGCATAGTTACTGGGGCCGCCGCGGGAGGCCGCCACGTGCCCGCGCGATCGCACTGAATCTATACTGAAACGAAGCCGCGCATTCGAAGAAAAAGAAGTGTTCAATGTGGACAGCGTGCCGTTGCTTACTGAGTGGAGGCGCCGACGGGCAGGACGCCGCCGCTGGATTCCAACATCACTTCTTAGCCAGACGAAATAGTTTAGATAGCAGCGACGAACCTTTGACTCTTGATATGCGTAGTATTTACATTAGCCGAGAAAAAGTACTTACGGTCCGAGCGGAAACGATCTAGTACGACAGTCTTTCACGGGTGAAGGGAAGGCGCACCGCGGTTCTGTTGTCGGAGCTACCATTTTTTGTTTAGGTTGTAACCGCCTACAGTACATTACTGTCTACGAACGCGAAAGATTTCCGGGACACTAGCCATAGACATCTCCACTGTCAAAAGTTGCTGTACGGGGTTTCGTGGTTCGACAGTGAGTCCAATAGTAAGGTAATTCTGTGATACCGTTAAAGGATGTTGTCGAACCCGTTTAAGTACGATGCAAATGCAGCTGCCCCACCCGTGGTGATGCCGAGCGGCGTACACGAGGGAAGCGGCTCGCTGTCGCAAGACCACGACCACGACCAACCGTCGCATCTCGGAGTGGATGACACGGTGGAGACTAAGACGGAAAGGCGGAAACAGACAAAGCCACGTGAGAGCTTTACTGCCACGTATGCTAACGTCGGTGAAACGGACAACGTCAAGCGGTTTATCGAGCAGCGCTAAGATGGTGTAGCAATAAGGGACACGCCGCCACCAACGCGCTAGCTGATAGCGCATCACCCTTTGTTGTTTCTCGTTTTTTTTCGTCCGTGTCATAACTGGCAGTGCATTACAACATGAAGACGTTCCAACTAGCCCCTGTTACAGTCTTATTAGCACTAGCTGAACGTGACCTTAAAGGGGCCCTGCGACACTTTTCCAAGTAACCATGGGATGGATTCACCAAAGGAGCTTATTGCCCCACGAATTCACCACCGGAAAAAAATTTTAAGAATCTGTCCAGTACGAGCAAAGTTACAAATATTTGTCGCACGCTGCAATTGCATTCTCTCTTCTCTCGTCCCGACGAAAGCGCTGGAAGCTAAGCAGGGAGGAAAGGCACGGGGGAAAAAAATACGCCACGCGCGCCTCGTGACCTTGAGCACTTTCTCTCTTTTTTTCTTCGAATGCGCGGCTTTTGAGTGCGATCGCGCGCGCAGGAACAAGTCGCGGCCTCCCGCGGCGGCCCCAGTAACGAGCGAGCGCGCCATGCTCAAATAAGCCAATGGCTGATACTTCGCCTGTGACGCAGTGATTTTTGAGCTTGTAGCGTCATTTTAGAGAGAAGAGAAATCAATTTTCAGCTGACTTTAAGATTTTATTCTAAATTCCAGGCCGCGTGCTGCGCTATAATATTTGGCTCGCGTGTTCTCGGGTGCCCCGACTACCGATCGGCAGCGTTTTCTGACAATGCTCAAAAAGTGTTGCAGGGCCTTTTTAACGCAGGTCACAACATTGGCATTCAGCGTCTGTCATTGGCTGTCATTGACATCAGTGCATCGATAAGAGCTGCAGATATGGCCATTGTTCTATCCCTAACAATATAAGCTGCCCCCCCCCCCCCCCTTTCGATTATGCTTGACTGGTACACTTTATGTGCGCTACTTAGCAGTGCTCTACTGTATTGCGATAAAGCAGAAAAAGAAGACTTCGTGCATGTTGCAAAGCATGGCTACATTGCGGTGAAGTCAACTCAGAAAACAACTTTGGGCATGTTACTTTGCAAACCATTGCTGCCCGACGGCGAAGCTAACTCAAACACATTTATGGGCATGTTACTTTGCAAAACACAAGTGGGCCGGGGTGAAGCTAACTCAACAATTTTGAGCATGTTATTCTGCAAGACACGAGTGTACTGCGTTGAAGCTCACTCAGATACTAGTTGGGTGTATTGAGCCGCAGGACCTGGCTGCATTTCGTTAAAGTTGACTGAAGGTATTTAATGGAGCGGTTGGGAAACTTTCCAGACCAACGTTTCGTTGCCTGTAAGTGAACTAGCCTAAGATGGGAACAAACAACCCTTGACACGGGACGGTGAAATAACGACAGACAAGGGCGCTGAAGTATCAACCACTGCCTTATTGCTGGGATATACAATATGTGCAGAAGCTTTGCACAGAAGAACAACAAAAACACAGTATCTGCGCAGAGACAGACAAGAAGTCATCATGTCAGATGCGTCGGCAAAACAGGCTGTCCCGTTTTTGACAAGTAACTGATTTCACAGTTATGCAGGGAAATCGGCGGCACACTGACGCAAGAATTTCTATGTGCATGAATATGGTAAGCTCCAATAACCCCATGTGTTCTTTGCTCTCTGTACGTTTCCAAAACGGTGCTCCGCTCAAGAATTGGCCGACAGCCGCATGCATTGCAGTGCTGAACTAAGTGACTAGGCACAGACCTGTTAAGCGAGTACGTGTGCTCTCGTAGCCATCATTGCATATCCCAGCAATTAACCAGTGGCTGATAGGTAAGTGCCCTTGTCTGCGATTCTTTCACCGTCACGTATCTAGTGCTGTTCGTTCCCGTCTTAATCAAATACCAACCAGCCCAGTTAGGAGCACTTCTGCAGAACTAGCCTGATATGCGGAAACAGATCAGAGCAAGTAAGTGTATTGGTCACTGCGTCGTTCGTACGACTTCCGGCTTACGAACGCCATTGTTGCGCACTTTGCTGTACTGCATGACGGTGCATCAAGCAGCCAAAATGACCTTACGCAAATCTTCCTCATGTTGTGTGTGTTGCTAGGAAGCGTATTGACAAGGACAAAATTTTTTCGATATGCCTTCAAGTTTTGTTCTTCCTTTTTGTTCTGGGTTGCAGCGAAAGTCCAAAGAACACAGGCAAGGCGAGTGAACAAAAGTAAGGATGCTTTAATATTTCAATTCTTGTACTCGCTTACAAAGTGAGCTCATTTGCTGTCACTGACACAGCTCTGTAGAGACTGAGTGACTGACTGACGGACTCACTCACTCACTCACGCACTCAATTAATTAATTAATTAATTAATATTTTTTGCAAAGACAAAATACACTGTCCGTCCCTCCTTCCGGCGTCCCACACCACCACAGCGCATGCGCGTCTCCTCCCCATCTCTCCTCTCCTACGCTCACCCCCCTTCCTCTCCTCTAGGAATACTCTACCCTACGGAGCGGCGCTCCCGCGTCCCGCGTCCTACACCCCCCACAGCGCATGCGCGTCCCCTCCCCCTCTCTCTCCTCTCCTAAGCTCACCCCCCTTTCTCTCCACTAGGAATCCTCTACTCTACGGAGCGGCGTCCCACACCCCCACAGCGGATGCGCGTCCCCTCCCCCTATCTCTCCTCCCTACGCTCACCCCCTTTCTCTACTCTAGGAATCGTCTACTCTACGGAGCGGCGCCCGCGTCCTCTCCCCCTCTCTCCTACGCTCAGCCCCTTTCTCTGCTGTAGGAATCCTCTACTCTACGGAGAGGCGTCCGACATCCCCACAGCGCATGCGCGTCCTCTCCCCCCTCTCTCCTACGCTCACCCGCTTTCTCTACTCTAGGAATCCTCTACTCTACGGAGCGGCTCCCGCGTCCCACACCCCCCACAACGCATGCGCGTCCCCTCTCTCTCTCTCCTCTCCTACGGTTCCCCCCCGTTCTCTCCTCTAGGAAACCTCTACGGAGCGGCGCGCGACAGGTGGTGCGACAGCTGCATACTCCGCTGGGGGCACCACGGTAGTTCCGCGGTATAAAAATGACGGAGCGCGCCGCGATGAGCGCCCGGGCCGCTCCCGCGAAACGAGAGCGGCGACGTTCCTCCCGCTCAAGCTAACTATCTCCCCCGCTGCTTCGCATCCACACATGGTTCCCTTTAGCGGGAGATGGGGAATTTTTAAAGAGAGTCATATACGTAGCAAGTCAAGACTCGGAAAAAAAAAGTCAAATCACTTTTTTTTTGTCTTAGAGTGTATGAACTTTGCAGTTTTGATAAGGCGTTAACACAGACACCAGATAATTGTTTCGCTTTGAGAGTGGGCCATTGCGTTTGATCTTGAAGTTCCCAGCCTAAACTGCTTTGAAGAAAGTATTCATAGCTTCCTTCATTTTTATGGAAGCTTTTGCGGCACGAGAACGTCCGCTGGCGCTCTAAGGCACGCTGCACGCGTTAAAATGTCGCAGAGCCACCGGCCAAGAAACCGCCGCCGAAGACTACGCCGGCACCGCTCGTCACGGCTGAAGAAGAAACTGCGCCATCTCTTGACAGCGAAGAGGGTGAGGCGGCCACTACGACGGTCGAAGGTGAATACCCTTACATTCACAGGATTCGGAAGCCATATATACTACCTTTAGGTAGCATAGTTGCGCGCTTGCCTTCCAAATGCCGCTAACAACCATGAGTTGCGGAGAAGCTGAAGCTCGGGCAAATTTTGTATTTCTCGACGACATCATCTCTCGTCATCATCTTGTCCGTGAGCGAAAAAATCAAGATGCAAATAAAATAAATAATAAAAACTTCGGTCCGAGTGAGAGTCAAACCCAGGCCGTCTGCGTGAAAAGCAGATGTTCCACCACAGAGCCACGCTATTGGTCGAAACTGATTCAGACAAAAAAGGACACAATATAAATGTCATGTAGTGGAAGGAGCCTCCTTAACGCACGTAACATTGCTTGGCAGAAGCATATAATTGCTACAGGCGTCAAAACATGTGAATTACGCATCGAGTGGGTGTTTTAGAGGCCCACCCATTAGGCGCTCAAACATATGTTCAAGTGTTGCCTTACGGACGCGTAGGGGGCCTTTCGCTGTTTCGAAAAAGGTACAATTATGGAGTAACGGGAACTTGACAACTGTACTTGCAATAATCATTCTAGGATGGTTTGTAACGGCCGATGTTACGCGCACAGTCGTTCGTTAGACGCGGTTGAGGCATGCGCCGAGAACCGAAGCTAAACTGACGATTAAGAAGGTGATGCGTATGGGGTACGATTACGCTATCGCGTTCTACTCCTGATCGCGAAGCTCAAGCGCCCTCAAGTTTTTTAGGAGCGAAGCTTTTTAAGGCCTAGCCTTGTTGGCGTCCGTCACGCTACACAAAACCGAAACCAAAACTGACCTGCACAACGAAAAACGAAAACATCTGTGTAAAAAACCGACTTTATGTGCACATCAATCAAGTATATGACAGTACAATAAAAGGTTGTTAACCAGAACAAAATAAAAGGCCACAACGCCTCAAAAACACCGATATTTAAGAACCCATCAATCAAAGCATATCCTAATGGAAGGCCATGCGTACGCCTGTTGAAGGCTTGCCCGGATTAAAACACCATGCGTACTTGTCGCAGAGACCACCACCACCACCACCCGTCGCCGGACTACGAAAAAGAGCAGCGTAGTCAAGAGCAAACGCCGACGCAACCAAGGTAGTCTGTTCACTTGTCTTTATCTCGCTATAAGCCTACTCATTCAAGTGCTCAACTGCTTTTTTCGAGGAGAACGCTATTCGAGGAAAACGCTATTTCTTTCCGGTGTTCTCATTAAAGAAATGAAGCTCTTACTGAGGCTTACAGGAACTTAAAATCTCGGAAGTCACATAGTAATTCGTTTGTTTCTTTCAACACGATACTTGTACAGACGGGTACAGTATTAGAAGGAACACTTGCGTGGATGGCATGTACGAATTTTTATTTCTTGCAAAATCACAGCTTCGTAGATTAGTACAGCACTGTAGGTGGTTGACCGCTCGGACTCCTTCTGACAGACAAGGGCCGTGCACGAACAATGTTCCCATGCACATACAAATGCAGTTAGGGAGCCAGCCAGTAATATGAAATGTGCTCATTCGAGTATTCTGTTTGAGAGTGGGCCGTACTGTACATACATGGGGGCAATTCAATTCAGTTAAATTTCAATTTTATTTACCAGAAAAACAACCTAGAGGGTCACCTGGGCAAAAAGCTGTCGCAGCAGCTTGACGAAGACCCAGGGTCCCCGTACATGGGAATAGCACATACATGGCACGTGTCACGAAGTGATTTTTACACAGCATTCACATTGAGAGGCCCTATACACAACAATCAGCATATATATATATATATATATATATATATATATATATATATATATATATATATATATATAGTATTAATGAGAACTAACAGACAAAGATGCCAAGGAAAGTATAGGGGAAGCTATTCGAAGTAATTGTAATGTAAATGTGAAGAAAGGAAAGTGGACGAAAAGATAACTTGCCACCGGCAGGATCCGAACCTGCGACCTTCGAATAACGCGTCCGATGCTCTACCACTGAGCTACGGTGGCGGTCATCCCTCCGTCCACTTTATAAGGTATATGTGTACTTAAACGTGGGAGCGTACTTAAACGTGGACTTAAACGGGGACGCGTTATTCGAAGGTCGCAGGTTCGGATTCCTGCCGGTGGCAAGGTATCTTTTCGTCCACTTTCCTTTCTTCACATTTACATTACAATTACTTCGAATAGCTTCCCCCTATACTTTCCTTGGCATCTTTGTCTGTTAGTTCTCATTAATACTGTGTTCAACAAAGCAAACGAGCCCTTAAGTTTACAATTCTTTCCTTCATTCTTAACGAGGGTCTCGTTCTGGCAGACTTGATGCCTTCAGGTAGTATGCGAGGGATTATTAGTCAGCTGCCCGCTCGTAATAAGATCACGTACTACGTGACGCCTAGAGGCAAAAAAAGAGTGTTCCACACTCGCCGTAATGGCAACAGGCGGCGCTGACTGACGCGCCCACGTTTAAGTACACATATACCTTATAAAGTGGACGGAGGGATGACCGCCACCGTAGCTCAGTGGTAGAGCATCGGACGCGTTATTCGAAGGTCGCAGGTTCGGATTCCTGCCGGTGGCAAGTTATCTTTTCGTCCACTTTCCTTTCTTCACATTTACATTACAATTACTTCGAATAGCTTCCCCTATACTTTCCTTGGCATCTTTGTCTGTTAGTTCTCATTAATACTGTGTTTAACAACGCAAACGAGCCCTTAAGTTTACAATTATTTCCTTTATATATATATATATACGTAAAATGTAACATTGACACTTCGCACATCAACATGTAACGTTCTGTGCCGTATCTCTGCTGTACTCTACAAACGGAAGTCAGGCCGGCAACCGCTCTCGCTGTCCTAAGACATGTCCACTTGCCCGTAAAGTTCAGCGACGCTATTTGTTCTTTACCGTTGTTACTTACTTTAATTCCCTGCAGGTATTTCGGCAGTACTCTTTCGTCTTATGCTGTCCCTTAGGTTAGCGTACCGCAAATAACACTCTGCCTTTTGCTCAGCGCAACTACAATACAGTGTCGTACCAACTTGATCTCTTTGTTAGTCTTTTGTAGCTTTCGTTCAGCGCAACCACACTAGAACTTCAGAATTGACCGACACGTCCTTAATGGCACCGTGCGCGTGCAGTCTCCACAAGAGGGCGCCCGTCTCCTCTTCCACCTCCTGCTACGCGAAAACGCCCGCGGAACGGTCCGACACGCCCCGCCGCAAAAGGAGCTGAACCAGCCGAAGAGGAAGTGCCCGAAGAGCCCCAGGAGGAGCAGCCCAAGGAGGAGCAACCCAAGGAGGAGCAACCCAAGGAGGAACAGCCCAAGGAGGAACTGCAACCCGCTGAGGAACAACCTGCGGCTGACCAACCTTCCGCGGAACAGCCGGCCCTAAAACAGCCCGCAGCGGAAGAGCCCGCTGCGGAAGAGCAGCCAGCGGAGGTAGAGCGAAGGCGCACACCGCGCACTGTCGCTGCAACGACTCCGCGTCCCGATGTTCCCGAGACGCGCACAATGCCACCCAGGACTCATTTCAAGACGGGTGAGACACTTTAAAGCGAGGCCTTGTTTTTGTAAAGCTCTCCTGGTTTTGCTGACCGTGTTGCTGCTGTCTAACGAAAGCGACTTCCGGGCACGCACTTTCGTTCTCGAGTTCGCTTCCCACCTCACCGAAGGTTTCGCAAAGGCCTCAAGGCCTTTAAGGAGAAGATTTCAACCAGTTCCACGCTGCGAAAGCCATAGGCGTGCGCACGGGGGGAGGCGGGTGGGGGGCGCCCCCCCCCCCTAGTCACCCAAGAGGGGGGGTGCAAAGTATGCCCCATACATTAACTTAACAGGAAAGGGGGGGGGGTGCAACAAAGCCCCCCCCCCCCCCCCCTCCCCCCTGAAGTGGAACCCCGCTCACGCTTATGGAAAAGCCATCGCGCAGTAAAGCTGCCGTTCCTTTTCGTCAGGTGTTGTATTTGCCGTCTTACTTCGCGGGTGTGTTGTAGTCGCTTTCTTTGTTATATCACTGTTGTCCTTTCGAAAGTTAGTCTGTATTAAGCTGTGTGGTGTGAGTCGACTGTTCTGGAGGACGTGGGCTGCCCTGGAGTGTCCCCCCTGTTATAAGGTATGAGGCCAAGTGGAAAAAGCGACTTTTTTTTCAAAATGTCAGTTTTTGGTTTTTGGACGTGTTAAACGCGCAATTTATTGCCCGTCATTTTGCTGCAAAAAGTTTTGTCTACGAAGATTTTTTCAAAACATACAAGCAAAAATGTGAGACCACCCATCATCTACGAAACCGAAACTGAAAGTGCCATTTTTGTGTGAATCATAAGATTAACTTGATATGTAGTATTTTGTTGGTTATTTAGCAATCATATCAAGTGCGAACGCGTAATAATGCTCTAAAAGCTTTGTCAACACATCATTTTGGTTCATAAAACATAAATTTCTCACCACGTGTACGCGTAACGTGGTACATGTGTTGATCACACTCAAGGACACGTACGTGAGCCTGTAAACCATCAAATTTGCTTTGTTTGACGCTATGTGTCATTTCAATACTGAAAACAACAGCACATTTTATGTTTTGAGCGAATTCGGACCGATGCAGGCCTCTACACTGCAAAAGCTTGCCTCACAAATGATCAGCACCACAGCGCGAAAGCGTCCCGTCATGGCACTGATGCTGCATTACAAACTAGAAAAAAAAAAATAAATAAAAAAAATAAGAGCTGCCGCTCGAGCGAAGGCACACAATAGTAAGGTGCACGATGGAACTGGCTACAAATATTGAGAATTTTAGCGCTCTTGTTCACCTTGTGTAAGCGCTGCACCTGTTTCAAATCTTTTTGGTTGATTTTCTCAGAACTTACATTTCTGGTATTTTTCCGTACGCGAACAGTCATAACTCTTTTTCTAATAAACATTTGTAATTAAAACTTGGCACACTTCCTTGTCACCTTAGTAGGCGTGCAATGAACCTCAATAAGCAATATCGTGCCACAAGATTTAATATGGCTGCCTGTATACGAAGGTGCTCCTAGTGCAAGTGCATACTTTTTTGTTTTTTTCATCACTGTTTTTAATATTCATGAGATCTCATTTGTTTTGGTTCATTGCACAGGGCAAAACCTTTTTCATGTCCCCGCAAAAAATAAACTTTTTATTGAACGAAATTTGAGTAAGAGTGTTCGCGTAAGGCCCACTTTTTAATGACATTTTTAATTATGAAAAATTAACGAAAAATAGGACTTGCTTCAAAATGCTCACATGTGCCTAAAAAGATGTGTTTTATATTGCAGGCTAATAATCTTTAGTGATTATCGCATTTTAAAAAAATTTTTCCGACACTTGGCCTCATCCCTTAAGCCTAAATTCTTTCTCTGCTCCGCCCAAGTCTGCTAGGCGTCCACGCCCTCTCCACACCCTCTCCCAATCCGTTCGAGAGTACGACAATCTTAACCTTCTTCCCCTCCGAACAAGCCTCTCTCCAGCCACTCTCGGCAAGGGGCAGCCCTTTTCCCCTTTCCGCTGAGCCTCACTCTCTCCCTTCAGGTCATGTGACTGGCAAACGCCAGCGCCAGCACAGGGTCGACTACGATAGCTTCGCTGTAAAAGTTCGGTGAAAAAAGATCGTCGACATTGTGAATTTCGTACTTCATTAGATAATGTTGGTAGGGGAGGCCCAGGAACGTTCGTCGTGTCATGCGCACCGAAGCGGCTTCGTTGTGCGTATATCACAGCAGGGCAATTTGGATCCGCTGCAATATGTTCTCGAGGGGTGCGACTGAACGACGTGCAAAATGCACAAACGTTACAGCGCTTCACACATCAATTCGTCCGACTTCAACGAAAACCAGACCTCAAACTAGACTCGTAAACAATTATGCGTTGAAACGTTGAATGTCTGGACTAGGGCAGCCGTCCTAACTACCCTCTACAGTCGTATCGAACAGACCAATCGAGGTCAGTGCAGGGCCAGTCACAGATCGCACCGGTGCGACGTTGTCCAACCTTACCACGACACAGGTTTCTTTCACAGTGCTATTTCGATCCGTTTATCGCCATGCCACGGCTTTCGAAATATGTCCCAGCGTTCGAGTGACATTCTACCAGAGGCAGTCCATGGAACGTGTGTCGCATTTAGGGGCGAAGCTCCTTAGGCTCTCACGAAAACCTTTGTCGTCGACGCTCGCCGTAGTCCCTAGTCGAAGTGCAGGTGCGAAACATCTGTGCACAATACCGTCTACAGAGCGTACATAGCGCGCATATGGTTAAAAAAAAAATAAACAAAATAAAAGGCCACAGCGCCGTACGATCACCGACATTTAACCACCCATCAATCAAAACATATGACAGAACAAAAGGTTAAAAAGAATCAAAATAAAAGGCTGTTAACCAGAACAAAATAGAAGGCCATGATTCATGATGCGATGCATAGCCATTTTTTGGTTTTTCGTCCAAGAACTGAAAGCAGCTATAATGAATAAAGGATACGTATGCCTACATTGCTGGTATGGATATTACCAGCACTTTTTAACGCGTCGCCTGAAAGGTCTTTCACGATTAGAACCTCATTTATTTAAATGTCCTCAGCTGGGAACGTTACATATAGACTTTTTTTGCGGATGAGTTTCAGTGCCGCCGTGTTGGGCTGCTAACCTTGTATTTTGTATCTTTAACAATTGAATAAACGAACAGTTCTGCGGTGGACGCGTACGCATGAAAACGGTTGGGTAGGTGCATTAGACGTTTCATGAACTCATTAATTCACGTCGCGGTATACAACAATAAAAAAAAAAACGTCTCTTTAACAGCCCAAGGTGGTGGCACTCGTATGTTACCTAAAATTATCTATAGCCCAGAATGTCTATCGATTTTAGGAGGTGGCCATCTTTGGATGATGGCTTTGGGTTATGTGTAGGACCGCGATAGTGCGCCGTATGCCCTTATCGCATGGTTGCCTCTAGTGTCCGCTCGCCATCCGCTGTGACGTAACGAGACCCGCATACCCCAGTGCTGGCAGCGCCAGCAGGTGTGGTCAAGATTATGGATGCTTGCTCTAAACGCAGTTTCGATAGTATGAAGTAATCTAATCTATACCAGGCGATAGTCAGGGCCATCAGTTTTTCAGTTTTCACGTTGTATTTGTAACGCGAAAGGCACGTAAAGCGCGAAACGCGAAAATGTCACGCAACGCTATTTCCCACTACATACACTGTCGCAGAGAAAAAGCAAAGCCCGACGCTGCCACCGACAACGGTGACGCAGACTACGACGCCTGAGCCCACCGTGGGAGTCAAGCGGCTTCCCGAAAGTGAGTTCAAACCAAGGCCACGTCATGCTCATGATAATAACAATAATTGCTATGATTTTACGTCCTGAAACCACGATATGATAATTAGAGACGGAGTAGTCGAGGGCTCCGGAAATTTCGACCATCTGGTGTTCTTTAACGAGTAGGTAAAGCCAAGTCCAAGGGCCTCTAGCATTTCTCCTCCATCGAAATACGGCCGCCTCAGCAGGGATTCGATCCCGCGGTTTTCCCAGCCAGCAGTCTAGAACCACAGCCACAATACCACCGCGGCGGGTCATGCCTGCGATCACGGCGAAACTAATCATGGCATAAATGTCATAACCGGTCATATTCGTGAATGGATGTCATCTGTGTTATGCTCAAGAGAGCAGGCCCGTAGCCAGGAATTTCTTTCGGGGGGGGGGGGGGGGGGGGCACCTGTTGAAAACCTTAAAAAAACACTAGAAGAACTTGTTTTTGGGCGAGTTGGTGACTAAGTTTGCTGAACATTTTGTACGTGCCGCAAAGCTGGAAACATGAAAATGGGGCGGAGGAAAGAAAGAGACACTGGGAACTACTAGAGGCGTATCATATTAGAAGAAACGGGTCCGCTTGTGTCAGTGACACATCCATTGTACTCTTTCAATCTGAGTTGTCCTTCTTTAATCAACTGCTCACGTGATGTCATGTTTGGAGTAACCTTTCCTCGTAACTGCGCATGCGTGGAAGTTTACCTGTTTTTTCAGCCGCGATGGCAATAAACAGTTGGTAGTTTGGCGCTCCTCTGTCTCTTTCTTTCCTCCGCCCCATTTTCATGTTTCCAGCTTTGCGCCACGTACAAAATGTTCAGCAAACTTAAAAAAACACCTATTTTCATTACCTATCCTGGGCAAAACACCCCCCCTCCATCCGGATTTCGGGGGCCAGGGGGCCCGGGCCCCGGGCCCCCCCCCTGGCTACGGGCCTGCAAGAGAGTCTATCTATCTATCTATCTATCTATCTATCTATCTATCTATCTATCTATCTATCTATCTATCTATCTATCTATCTATCTATCTATCTATCTATCTATCTATCTATCTATCTATCTATCTATCTATCTATCTATCTATCTATCTATCTATCTATCTATCTATCTATCTATCTATCTATCTATCTATCTATCTATCTATCTATCTATCTATCTAAGCACACACCACTGTTTACGATGCAAATTCGTAAACTGTGGTGTGTGCTGGAGCCGACGTTTCGGCAAGTGGACTGAAGTTGCGGCCTTGAAGCGCTATGTGTGTGCGTGTGTGTGCCTTCTTTGTGTCTTCGTCTTCAGTGCGCTCTTACCCTTCATAAACATGGAATACCAACATGCCCACATTACCACCTTGGTGCCTTGAAGAACAAAAAGTCTGATTGTCGAAACTTCGGCTCAGCACGTACACACACACCATATTTACGAATTTTTCATAACCCATATAACGAGTGTCTCATCCGCAAAATAAGCACAATATGGAACCACCTTCCTGCTTCCATCGCTGCAGGTACTGACACTGACTTATGAAACGCTATTCAAGATACCTCATTTTGTTAACTTGCATTTTCATTAATTATACTATTGCGCACTTGTATATGTATTAAACACTCTTTTCTATAATGCGTCGGGCTCTGAAGTTATTTTCACTAAATAGGTCAATAAATATTGAAAGAAAGAGAGAAAGAGAAGACGAATAAAATGGCATTTCCTTCACTTCCGCGCTCACGACCGTGTTCGCGCCTTTAGGCTTCACCGCATTTCACATGAACACTGCAGCAAAGTATACGCAGTCAAAGACTCTGGCAAGTGGCGGCACCTCACGGCAGATTCGTGCACTACCGCCCTCTTCGTGCCGCGAAATGAAAGCATTGAAGTCACGCAATGGTACGAGCATTTGTTCAGTCAGCACGACGCGATGCGCGTTAAATCGCAGCTTTGCAGTCTTCGAAAATTGGAGCATTATTGGCAGTATTGCAGCTTTCTTCGTTGCTGTAGCTTACAATAAATAAAAATTAGGGCGAGCTTGTAGGTGTTCGTACAAAACGACGACACAAGATGGAATAGCGCTCGTCTGCTTTTTTGTTCTTTCTCGCGCCAGTTTTATTGCTCTCCTTGTATAAGTATTCTGTTGGCTATCGTAACCATAAAATCACGTCATCAATATATTTTTAGGCGAACAAACTGGGAGGTGGCGCTTAGCCGAGAATGGGTGTTTGTTCCCAGAAGGTACATTTTCGGAGAAAGATAAACTGTTATAAGTTTTTTTTTTTTCACCAAGAACAGCAAGCACTTGTGCTGTCTTGAGGTCTCCTTATCTCTACGCTAATGATCTGTCGTCAACAATAGAAGTTTACAGCGTACTTAGCAATGAGTTAAAATACTATCATGTTCCTTGTCACCAGAATCTCTGCGTACATTCCGGCCTAATGCTAGTTAAACGGTGATCATCAAAGCCACCATTTATACTGTAATACCTGCCAGAACTTATTGTTTTTGAAATGCCATGATGGTCTTTTGCATTACCGCCAGTGTCTCACCCCCTACTGTGCACTGTGTCGTCGTTGGCCGTGGAGGAGCTGCGATACCCGCACGAGTACTGCACGCACGTTATCTACACGCATGCCGAGTTCGACTTCGCCAAGAAGAGCTTTGTCGCCCCCATGGCCTGTGAGTACTGTTCCGCCTCTTGTCATCAAATATGAAGACACGT
Organism: Rhipicephalus appendiculatus; assembly: GCA_030522465.1. NCBI lineage: Eukaryota > Metazoa > Arthropoda > Arachnida > Ixodida > Ixodidae > Rhipicephalus > Rhipicephalus appendiculatus. The sequence goes on along the minus strand of JALIZH010024774.1, from coordinate 3,373 downwards.
GGGTGTTTTTCAGTGGCGGCTATTTGTTCAACAAGCAACGTGGCTTTTTAGTTGAAAGTTAGCGCCGTTTTAGGGGCGAAGCACCTTAGGGCAGAGGCTTGTCCGTCCGGTGTCCGTCACGGGACGCTACAGCACCGTGTAAAAGGTTAAAAAAAAGGTTAACAAGAACAAAATAAAAGGCTGTTAACCAGAACGAAATAAAAGGCCACAACACCATAAAAAGCACCAACATTTAAGCACCCATCAATCAAAGCATGACAAAAAAAGGTTTGCAATAGGCTAATATCAATCATAATTGTGACATAACAATATAAAACACCTACAAACACAAACCCTTTACCTAGCTTTGTCGTCGACTCTCACTGTCCGTTGTCAAGGAGAAAACAGTTGCTATAGTCGAAACATATGTGTGTATGAGAATAAAAAAGGAGGTTTACAATAGACGAACGTCAATCATAATTGTGACGAAACAATATAAAACCGCTACAAGCACAAACCCTTTATACTAGTCGGCGACTTCAACGTAGACATTATGGACCTTAGGACCTAGCTTTGTCGTCGACGTTTTGTCACTTTATGTCACTTTATGTCACTGAATTTACATGATATGGGGCAGCGCTCGGGTAACGTACGGTTACTCACCCATACGATACCCAGAGCTTAGCCCACTCGTCATGGTTCACTTCGTGGAGATGCGTATTTTAGATGTGAAGCATCTTATGGCGAAGCTTAATCCGGTGGTGGTGGTGGTGGTGGTGGTGGTGGTGGTGGTGGTGGTGTGCCGGCGTGACCACCCTTACTGCGCATGCGCAAACCTTTCAAAAAAAAATAAAAAATAAAAACCTCCTCTCCCCCTCTCTCTCTCCTCTAGGCATCCCTCCCCGCGGCAACCACACCCTCACTGCGCATGCGCCTCCCCTCCTCTCTCCCCCCTCTCTCCTCTAGGCATCCCTCCCCGCGCTCCCACTGCGCATGCGCGTCCCCCCCTCTCTCTCCTCTAATACGCTCCCCCCCTCTCTCCTCTAGGCATCCCTGCCCACAGCGTTCACACCCCCCACTGCGCATGCGCGTCCCCCCACTCTCTCTCCTCTCCTACGCTACCCCCCCTCTCTCGACTCGCGACGCCGACGCAGGCAGCGTCTGCTAGCGAGTTTCTTGGTTGAAAAAACCGACTGCTCGCGCTGCACAACCGTTCATTGTCCATCCCGTATATATGGCAATGGATCTTGACCTCCAAGGTGGTGCCGGTGGGATATTTCTCCTGTGCGTTGTTGAACAATAAAAATTCGCAGCGTGCGCGTTAACTAAAAGCCGACTGCGGGTCTCTGTGTCCAGTCGGAGTCTTCTGTCTCTCATTGCCGATTAGCAGCGATTGGCATGTTCCAGTAGGAAACACCGCTCCATCACTGCGTGCTTTGCGCCTCCCCAGTTTTCTCTCCTGCGCAATGCTGCGATGAGCGCCAGCGTCAACGCCGCCGCCAGTGTAAGCGTTAGCGCCCGCTGCTTCACATCTACACATGGTTCCCTTTAGCGGGAGATGGTGTAATTTTTTGTGTCTTCTCTCTCTCGGTACCTGTCTTGTTGCGCTGCTCCGTGTAACGATTCCTAACCAACAAGCCCGTCAACCTGTCCTTGCAAGTTTCGACGAAATGACTTGTCTTCTCTTTCAATATCTATGGCTCAACACAACACAAAGAACTAGTGACAACCAACGAAGACAGGCGCTAGTTTCCAACAGACTCGTTGGATGTTAGCGCCTCGGTTCTTGTCTTCCATTGTGCGCGAGGTGCTGAAATGGAACACCAATGGGACCAAACTTATTTGATTCGACTTGTCTTCGTCAGGATTTGCCAGAGGAGTTGCCTTCGCCCTGACGAAGACAAGTTCCCTTGTCAATGCACTGGCTCCATTGGAATTCATTGTTCGGCGACTTCTCGTCGCTATTGGTCACCTGCGTTCCTCGGTTTCCTTTCTGCTATCGCTTAGAGAAGGGGTCGACTTGGGTTCGATTCAGCAATGTACCGACGACATCTTACCGGTACATATGGAACGGAAACCCGGAGGCTTAAGAGCAGAGTTCAACTTAGATTGGGGACGATGCAACGAGCAATGAAAAGGAAAATGATAGATGTATCTTTGAAGAAGTTTGCGGGGATGACGTGGCGAACCATGGGAGAGGCCTTGGCCTTACTGTGGGCGTATTCAGGCTGATGACGATGTTTCGACGATGCGAACTTGCATATCGCAGCGCTGAGCTTCACGTCGTTCCTGAATAGCAAGTCCAAGTGGGCCAACAACACCGAAGGTCCGCGCTACCTGGTCTCCCTGTCGCCGGCGTTCGTGGCGCAGCACGCACCGGAGATGTCGACGGGTCGGACGGCGGCGCGAGACATGGCCGCCTGGTTGGAGTCCACGGACCTCGCGGGTATCGCGCTCGTCGAACACGTGATGACGCCCGACAACGTGGACCTCTACGTCAAGTTCAGCTCGGTACGGTCACTTGCGCGTGTGGGCTGAGCGACTCGGCGTGTCGACCGAGGCATCAGTAGATGTTTGTCGCGCTATATAACCACATGGTGTAAGCCGGAATGAAGAAATAAGAGAAAGGAATGCTCGTGTTCTTACAGATTAATGTGGCCCGGTGATACTGTCACGTGGTCAAGGTAGGTAGTTAATAGTTATATATACCGATCGGGATCGAATTGGCTCCTTGAATTGTTCTATGGAGAGGAACCAATCGTAGCCAGGGAATTCGATTCTGACGGGACTCGACCACAATCGAAAGTTCCCCTTGTGACCAGGATATTTTGGAAGGCTACTTCTGGGGGTCAATTAGGGAATCCAATGTGGCGTTCCACGTAGTCATTGTGTCCCTTTTTGGCGATTGAATGAATGAACGAACGAACGAACGAACGAACGAACGAACGAACGAACGAACGAACGAACGAACGAACGAATGAATGAATGAATGAATGAATGAATGAATGAATGAATGAATGAATGAATGAATGGAGAAATCAGAGGTAAATATTTCGGGAGTAAGGTGCCGCAACTTTCGTAGGAGTCGGTATATTGATAACGGTTGGTGTGGTTGGTGATATATAAACCGGTCTAGCGAAATTTGTTTTAGTAATGGACCTTGATTATTTGGAATTGAAAGGAGATGCAAAAGTACGTCTCCCATTAGTCTTTGCGTTAACTACGTTTATTATAGGTGCCGCACAGGTATTCCAAGCACGTGCTTTCCTAGCTAAGTTTAATGGCATTTCACTAAGTGAGAGATTTCATTGAACGTAAAGATGTGTATTTACTGTACACATAATCGAAGTGGCGGGAGAGGTGATCAAAAAGAAGAACGCCGCTGTCCCCGTAG
>JALIZH010024773.1:0-90652 GCA_030522465.1 Rhipicephalus appendiculatus | reverse complement strand
GAAGACTCCAGCGTTATCGCTAGCGGCCGCGTAAGTTCCTGAACTAACTCTAATGTCCGGGTTGTGCACGTAATCTCATCGTAAGTTTCTAAGATTATCGAGATAGTTCCCAGTCATTCGGGCACACTTTGAGCAAGGCAGGAGTTACATTCTAATGGGGCGGTAACATGAAAATAGAAATAATGGAGCACGTGTGGAAATATATCCCTGCAAAGGAAATATTTCAATGCAGGAAAAAGAAATAGCATCGGTTTTCATAACTCAAATATTTCAAATATTCGCACCTTCCAGGAAGTGCCCTAGATAACGAAAGTGCCAGAAAGGTAATCATGGCTAAAAGGTTACACGCACGCACATAAACTCCCAGATTCACTAAACCATCGGATACTATGACTCTTGAGTAGCTGTAAGAAAGGACTACACATAAAACATGGCGGTAATATGCTCGCTCACAGAATCGAAAAATGACTTGCACAGCGTACGCAGGAGAAAACAGCATTGAATTTGTTTTCAGTACTTGGATACTGTGGTAACAGACTTAGTTCGATAATACTGCTTGGGATAGCGATTGCTATCTGGGCACGAGCGTACTACCGAAAGTTTTCTGATATTACAGGGCATTCACGCTGCCGTAATATTAGAGCCTTCACCGTCCGGTCACTTATGCGACTAAAGTGGTACACTCTATTAAGTTTCGCGATAACTTCAGACATCGGAAATGCTCCGTCTTTTGCTTTCGGGGAACCAGTTCTGTTACTGTCTTATATCGCCTCGAGCAGCTACTTGTTCATATTTGTCGGTGGGCTTAGCGAGTGCGTAGAAGATTTTTAACAGCGAAGAAAAAATGTTAACAGCGAACATCGCCACGCCGTTGCCATAGAAACCGCCGCAGCTGCGCACCCCCTTGCCTGGCCGCGCCTCGCTACTGTGACGTCATGCCAAGCCGCGCATAAGCCGAAGCAAAGCCGCCACCAAGCCCATGCAGGAATCGCCGCGCCTAACTACCGCGACAGCTGGGGTGATGTCACGCCGAGCCGCGGGGCAGCTGTGTAGACACCGTGCTAGGCACGGAGGGAGGAAGGACAGGAGAGGCCCTGTGCAGGCCTCGCGCTGGAAATTATGTCTTAGCGGCCATATCCACTCGCCACAATGGCGGCGTTGCTATGACTACGTGGTGCGTCGTGTTGTCCAGTGTAGCTGACGTAGGAGCGGCGGCATGTGCGATTCCCCAGGTTACACGTCGGACTCGTACCGAACCGTGGCGGACAGTATCCATTCTTTTGCCTCCTTGTTAGCTCCGTAGTGTTCTGCCGGCTCTAAATGCACCCGGCAACGTTTATAAAACATGTTGGCATCAACGTAGTCCGAAGAGCGCCTGGAACGAGCGCCTATTCCCCCCCGAGATCGAGCGGAGGCTCCGCCTGGTGGCCACTGGCTGAAGCGCGCCTAATGTGGATTGCTCCTCGCGTCGTCTGCTAGCCACATAAGGCTAGCATGTGCGCGTACCCCATGCTCATCCTCTAAGGGCGGTTCGTCCCGCTCTGTTAGCGCAAGTTTAACTGCTTGTACGTTTGTCTAACACGATCTACAGACACATTTGACCTTGCTCGGCTGTATATTCACTGCGATAAGATCAGTTTGTGCACTTGCCGAGAGTGCTCTGTATCCTCCGTTCGCCAGGATCATTTCGGTGTAGGCGCCGCTTTGTAGTTGAAGCACATCGTAAAGTGCACTGGGCGTCGTCCCAAACATGATGAGTATTAAATATTGCGTGAAAGCAGCGTTTTAGCGACTCTGTGATAAACGAAGTTTTGCATTGTTGTTACGTGTCTATCTACGGCGCTGTTGCATATCGGTTATGCGACGAACTTTAATTGGGCTTGAGATAATTAACCTTTTATTGTGCCGTCCTGGTCCCACTACAGCGAAATATTTCTGTCCAGTAAATTCTGACACTTTGGTACTCAAATTGTACTTCTGACACTTTGGTACTTAAACAGAAAATGGAATGACACGGAGGTGATTAAACTTGAGTCGCCGAGCGCAATTTTAGCTTTGTGCGAAATTTATACAGACACACCCGTGTGCTTAGATTTGGGTTCGCTTTAAAGAATCCAGATGGTCAAAATTGATCCAGACGGCGTGGCCTCAGACTTATGTCGTGTAATTTCACGCAAACCGTCATCTTTTTCTTTCTTTCTTTTTTTTTTTTTTACAATGTCTTGGGCGCTTTTGTGGCTTTGTCATAGACTGATGGAAGGATCGGACATTATTCGCTTGAAAAAAAAAAAAAGAAAGCTTTTGTCCCATCAAATAACCGAACCTTTGTTGCATCACTGTCGTGCAGATAATCAATCGAAGAAAGCTGCGTGCTGAACTGTTTACCTTTTATACTGTTATTGGAGTAGGAACAAACGCGCTAAAGCGCTGCCAGCCACGTAGTTTTCCTGAATAAGCTTATCAACTGTCCTACGTCCATTTTTCATGGAAAATTGAATAATAAAAAATGCGGATACGTATTCGCGGTTACTTCAGCTCACCAGGAATATGGGATTTCTTTCTTTCTCATATTTTTAGTATCCAAGACCAGCATGCATGAAGCAAAAAACTACAGGCCTGCGCGGAACTCGCAGCGCAGCCACGGCGAAAGCTGGGAGAGCGGCCTTTTTAGAGCCTTTTTTAAACATTCTTGGGGCAACTACAACAACCTTACTTGCATAATACCCACTGCGATATAAATCATCATAATTTTTGTGTAGTGGGGAAGCGTCTACTATGCCATTATTCGTCATTCTTCAGAAAAGCGCGGTACCCGCTACACTCTTGCAACGCATCATGTGCACTTTGTTGATGCTGTGGCTGAAGACGATGAAGAATCATGCCTCAGGCTTTTGTAATGGGTTGGAGCATTGAACGACCCACTCGTTACGCAATTCGCATTGTGTGACGCCCGGTTCTTAATTAACTGCTCTAAAATGATTTACAACACACGTTAACGCGATTCCTTGCCCGATATGAAGCCTGTGTAGGGTCAGTTTGCACCGCAGTTTCAAGCAGTGGCGTAGCTCAGTGGAAGAGTGCTGGGCTGCCACGCAGAAGACCCGGGTTCGATTCCCATTTGGTCATAGGTGTTTTTTATTAATTTAGTTTTTTTCTTATTTCGTGCGATATTGGTTACGGACACCGGCGGCGGCGGCGGACAACTACGGCGCAGAAACGACCCTTGTTGTGATCTCATAACAGCTTTCGCTGTAAAAATGAATTAAGTCGCACTACAGCAGTGCGAAGTAGGCGGGACACAAGCTCAACACTTACAAAGAAAAATACAAGAAACGTGCCATAGTGCGAAAACGCGGACAGTCGCCAAGCGCATACATTCCTTTCAATGGCAGATTGCATTTCTCTCAAAAGTAATAATAACGTTCGGCGAGCTTCTTGCATTCATTCGGCAATGGATGACATATATATTAAGAGTAGGCTGCAGTCAGCACATTTTATTTGCCGTCAATGGGCTCACACCGCTTACAAAAAAAGCGCCGCTGCGTACATTTGTATGCGCGCCGCCGGCCGCCTATCCACACTAGCGCACTGACGGTGCTGCCGCCTATAGCCCGATCTCGGGGCGAATACACGCCCCATGAAGCAGATGATTTTATGTGTTCAGCGAAACCATGCTCAGGCATCATGAGAGAACGGAACCACCGTGCACGATTAACATCTTGCAGGTAAGCGACGGTTGTGCAGTGTTCCTGCTTGTGACAGCGGACGAAACATCTGTGTCCCGCGCGAGACGAGATGAGGACACCATATATTGTTTCGTGTTACAGTATAGCAACAACTTATGCGTATTAAAATACCTTCACTGCTTTGCTTACGATGCTCACTCTCAGCAGTGTACTGTCGGGATTACAGCACACGCATTCAAGTGTCGTTTGCGCGCCTGCGCCGTGCACAAACTCACCGGCTGCACAATAATGACGCCGTTGTGCCTCCACGTGGAACATGGGCACGGCAGACGAGCGCCGCGTGAGAGAAACCAACGGCGCGCGGCCGATCGTGTTTTCTGTACAGAGCGTGAATAAAGTAGTAAAGACATTGACACCACGGATGCCCTAATCAGTGAGCCTAGTCAGCGGCGCTCTCTTGCGCTTGCCTCCTTGTCGGCGCGCTGTTGCTATCACCACACTTCCTGGTACGTGGCCACCCGAAACTTGTTCAGCAGGTTGGGACAATTATTCAAGCCACGACCAAAATACGTGTGTGTGTGCTAAACTGCTGACGGTTTAGCCATGGGCCTATATGTTTGAAGGCAGCACTCGTACTTCACGGAATTTACGTACGTAACGTGCGTGAAGTACGTGTGTTGCTGGTCATCGCCGAGCAATCTTTGGTGCCCTTGAGGCTGCGCCGACTTTTTTTAGATGCAAAGCATCTTATGCTCGGGGCTGTGTCCGGCGTCCCGCGTCCGGCCACTTTTATGAGGTAGAGAAGCACCCACTATGCGAACCAGAACACTGTAGTACAATAAGGCCGTCAACCACCACCACAGTTACCACAGTCATAGCCGAGAGCACAGAGTGGCTGCTTAGCAATGGCTAGGCATGTGGTGGATGCAAGCAAACAATAACACCCACTACCGGTGGTGCCTGTTGCCCACGTTGACTCCATTCCTTGATCTTGCTTGCATGTGCTTTCGGAGGCTTTGTCCGTGCCTCCTTCCCGCGTCCCACACCCCATCTCTCTCCTCTCCTACGCTCCCCCCCTTTCTCTCCTCTAGGAATCCTCTACTCTACGGAGCGGCGCCCGCGTCCCGTTGACCCCATCCCTTGATCGTGCTTGCGGGGGCTTTGTCCGTCCCTCCTTTCCGCGTCCCACACCCCCCAGATCGCATGCGCGTCCCCTCCCCCCTCTCTCTCCTCCTCCTACGGTCCCCCCCGTTCTCTTCTCTAGCAATCCTTTACTCTACGGAGCAGCGCGCACGACAGGTGGTGCGACAACTGCATACTCCGCTGGGGGGCGCCACGGTAGTTCCGCGGTATGAAAATGACGGAGCGCGCGCGCCTAATTTTCTCTCCTGTGCAGCGCCGCGACGAGCGTCCCGGGCCGCTGCCGCGAAACGGGAGCGGCGACGTTTCTCCCGCTCAAGTCAGCCATCTCTTCGCTGCTTCGTATCCAGCACATGGTTCCCTTCAGCGGGAGATGGGGAAGTTTTTTTTCACATTGCCGCGTCTAGCTCGCAGTCTGACTGTAAGCCCAAACAGAGAAAGACAAAGCAGCTGCATAAAACAAAAGAGTTTAAAAAACGCTACGCATTTTTGCAGGGGCTTCTCGTCGGAACAGTAGTTTGGCTGGTCCGATACAACATCTTTATATTGTCACATGAGCTAATAAAAGCGAGATATTACGTTTTTATTTACAATGCTCATATAAACTTCTTTCGGCGCAAGAGCAGAATACTAGCACGAAAGGATTTCTGCAGCGATAACGCGCTGGCACAGCGTGTTGAATTCGTTCAGTTAGTTTCGGATCACCACGGCACGCGCGCCGAGCAGCCCACGTGGTTCTCGAGCCGGAGAGAGCGACGTGCCTTCTACTGCGCTGTTCGAATGTAAACAGCAGAGAAGAATCTGCCCAGTTGATATGGCTGACTTCCGGCTTCACCGCGGCTTGAGAGAGAGTGACGTCAGGGCCTCTCCTGAGTTGTTTCCTTCCTCCGTCGCCCCAACCAAGTGTGTCGCCTAGCAATCGTTTGATGGTGAAGAGTCCTGGTGTAGCGACAATAGTGACGAGGAGATCTTCCGGCAAGACGACGATGAAGGCGACCGATATGATTGGTTAACGGCAGTGAAGAGTTTGATTAGATAATAAAGATTGTTGTGACTGTGTATGGGGCGGGGGGTAAAATTTAATGAAAAGAACAAACTTGCGTTGGACGCGCACAGGAACGTAGGCAGAAATTTTTGTCGGGGGGGGAGGGGGGGGGGCGCACCACTTTGATACGAAGCCGGGGCCTGGCAGAGGTATGTGGTCGAGTGTCATTTTGTGCTCCGTATGCTATAGGGAAAAAAAATTTCGGAAGGGGGGGGGGGGGGTCACGGGCCCGGTGTGCCATCCCCTGATTACGCCACTCACCAAGCATGATTTGAAACTGCTAAGCTGGTCGATCCAATGGCCATAAAGAGCTAAGAAAAAGTCCAGCATAAAGCAAGCTCAAACCTGGCATCCGCCAAGTTTAGACTTAGCCAAGTTCGAGCCTGGCAATAGAAATAGCCGAGATGGGGCCTAGCATAGGCTGAGTTCAAACCTGGCACCAGCCAAGTTCCAACCTAGCATCAGCCATGTTCAAACCTAGCATCAGCCAAGTTCAAACCTAGCAACAGCCAAGTTCAAACCTGCCATCAGCCATGTTCAAACCTAGCATCAGGCAAGTTCAAACCTAGCATCAGCCAAGAAACGCCAATGGATTGACCAGCTCCACTGTTTCAAGTCTTGCGCGGCCAGCGCTAGCTTCTTAAATTTTCTTACGCGATAGTGCTATCACGAAAGTCACGTTCAAAGATACCGACATCATGCGCGCGCTGCTAGTCAGAGCGACTAGTCAGAGCAGCTAGTTCTTTATCATGGTGTGAAGAACTAGCGGTTGTTCGTAGTACACAGAAGTCCGCTACTTGACTACTTATTAGCTGTCAAAAGAAGAACAAGGCGCAGATGCATTCAAGTAAACATTACAGGAGAAACTATCTAACGCTGTTGATAAAAAAAGGCAGATCCCACTCACTGTGGGAATCGATGTAATGCGAAGCAGCCAGCAAGGAGCAAACTATGCTGTGCATATCATGCATGTCATGATTTACATGTGAGGACCTCTCATTTATGTTCGTCATACAATCACGTCACGCAATAGCAATTTTAGTGTATATCAAGCTAGCGAAATTGCCGCGAGCACATCATGAGCGTGGCATGTAAGTCATCCCGTACATGACTGGCATGTCATGATTTTCATGTTACACTTGCCATTTATGTTTATCATACAGTCACGTCGCGCAATAACAATTTTCGTGTATATCAAGCTAGCGAAACGGCCGCGAGCGTGGCATAGCCGTAGATGACGCGTGGCATGCCGTAGATGACGCGCACGTCATGATTATCATGTTACCACCTGCCATTTAACAGTCACGTCGTCCAATATCCAAATTTGGTAAATCTCAGTCTAGCGAAACACCCGCGAGCGCACCACGAGCACGGCATGTGTATGTCATGTCATACAAGCATCTCATGTCATACATGACATATATGTCATAATATTCATGTTACCACCTATCGTTTATGTTAGTCATACAGAAATATCTCGTCTTGCCAATTTGGGTATATATATATATGTATTTAATTAAACGGCCGTGAGGGCCCCGAGACAATGCCATGTAAATGATGCTGTACATGACATGCGTGTCATGACTGGCACGTTGGGACATCTCACTTATGTTCGATATGCACCCTTGTCACGAAGTACCAGTTTTGGTATACATCTAGTAAACAAAAGGGCCGCAAGAGCACCAAGGCCATGGCATGCAAATCATGCCGTTCATGACAAGTATGTCATGATTTTCATGATATGATCTGTCATTTATGTTCGTCATACAGCCATGTTATGCCACATCAATTTTGGTAAACATCCCATTAACGATACGGGAAGGAGAACACAAAGTCGTAAGCGGCTAGATAGATAGATCGATGGATAGATACGCTCAAACTCGCGGAAGTTCGCTAAGAAGTGTTTCGCATTTAAAATGCGCACCACGCTGACGTTGATGAAGCAAGTGCACTGACATATGACGCGCGCAGATTGAATGAACGGAGAGTCAACGACACTGTCTGATCGCTGTGGAAACTTTCCAAGCGCCTTCATCACAAAAGTGGGTGGGCGTGTAAACACAGACATGGGTGAAGAAAACGAGAGACCGAGAGAACACCCGCCAACCTGTGTCCGTGCGTGCACGCCCACACTATTTTGTGACAGTTGCTACCAACTACCTCCACTTTCAGTCGTTCTAAGATACAAACGCTGGCTTCTACAAAGAAAAATTTGAGGCAAACCATCAAGGTTGCGGAAAACGTACCAGGAGTCTGAAAGCCGGGTGCATTCACGCGGGAAACATAACAGGTGCTTTGTTCTACCTGTGGCGTTGTCGATAGATTATCTAGTTTCTGAACTGAGGACACCCAGATCAAATTGCACCGTCGCAACATTTTCTTCATTTTGATTCCGTGTTTGCATCGTATGCATATGCACTGGGCAGACGACTCTGGCACCCGTGCGTACGCCAGCGTGAGTGCGTGTATGTGCCCATAGGAGTGTGCGCCATAATAATCCGTCGATGGTCGGTCCGCTTTTATGGCTGGGATAGAGAGAGAAAAACAACAACTTTTACCAGTGCCCGGATCAGTGCTCTAGGGTGAAGTTTCAACGAAAGGCGCTAGTTTATCGGAAAGATAGTGCGAAACAAACGTATGAGCACGGAAATAAAAGCGCAAACCTAGACTCACCAAAAAAAAAAAACGAAACAGTCGGCATATTCTCTAACTAAATACAAACTTTACTTGTCTCAAAAAGCAGTGACCTCTTACTAAGTCAAGGTAGTAAAATCCAGGTTAGTATAATTCGCTGCCTGGTTAGTACGTGAATAGTACTAACCCGAATGGTTAGAACGTCATTAAGTTGTCAGTAACCGCAGAAGCATCTTGGTAGCCGCACTAAAGTTCGTGAACTACAATTACTCAAATACATTTCTAGTCATACATTCAAGTGATATAATTATTCAACTACAATTCTAGTGATACATTTGTAGGGGAACTTAGGTCTAGTATCAAAAATTCCAAATATAATATTGTTTTTGACAGATTTAATTGATCTCTTCATTGGTTTAATTCTGCTACTGATTGACTGGACAAATTTATCGTCATCATCTTGCTTTTCGAAAGAATTCTATAGCTTAGCCTTTGACATGAACCTCTTTCAAGTCATCAATCAGCCAGCCCGTGGTGTAAACGCTCGACGTGCTGCAAACAGACGCTCCGAAATCAGTTAAAGCAGTTTTCACAAACAGGCTTTATTGATCATTATTTAAACAAAATAAAGTTGAACCTATCTCCACCAATCACAGAATACCAAAGCGGATAATCCGGCACTACAACATAGCCGACTTTAACAAAATGAACGCAGAGCTTGAACATTTTTCAAGACTATATAGCGCTTTATAAGCTGTCTGTCTACAACCCGTCTGTAAATGAAAAATGGGTTCTTTTCAGGCAAAAAATGTCCCTGAATTTAAGCAGAAAAGCCCATTTGTAACAATTCAATACTGTAAATATAATCCCTGGTTAAGGAAATCTCTTCGTAAACATGGAAACAGGAGAAAATGGCTGTACTGCAATACCAAATGCGTGGGTGCACCTTCTGCTTCGGCGAAATACAGGCAGTGGTTGACTCTTTACAGTGCAGCAATATGAATCGCCTACGAAAAATATTTGCGCAACGATTTGCTTTTTCTTTTAGATAATAATCTACTGAAATTCCGGCGCCTCGCATCCGCTGACCCCGCTTCTAACCAGTTATCAAATGTAGGCAATCATGCTGGAAGCGTATTTTTTGTCATGATTAAAAGGTTTCTAATCAGAAGGCTAAGTAGTGCGTTCTAGGTACGTGATTTCTTTTTTCTTAGTGAAATAGACGCCATGCTGACGCATGAAGAACCTTTTTTGTGAGTTGCGAATGCTTCTTCAATCAGACGCAAGCTTTCCTGCCGATGCCTGCTCGAAACACTAGATGCGCGAAAGTCTTGTGAGCATCCACAAGCTGCACGGTTAAGAGCCAAACCGCTCACCTGCTTCTGGCGAATATTGTTCAGGTGTTCATGGAGACGTGTGTTGAGGCATCGACCGGTCTGGCCAATGTACGTTTTTTGGCAGGACAACGGAACTTCGTACACTACACCCACAGAACCGTTCACAAACTGCTACGCGTGTTTTGTGCTCCACAGGGCCTCTTTGGGACCTTCCCTGTTTACTAGTCTGCAGATTCAGCTTAACTTTTTAGGTTCCGAAAACGCCACAAGTACTCCTACGCCCATTGCAACCTTCTTGATCCCGTGCGACACGGCGTGGCCGTATGAGATGACACTTGTTTTCGTCCACTCACATGAGTTGCGTTGACTTCCGCAAGGAGTTCAACAGCGACTCCGCAAGGCCTTTTATAAGCATGGTGTGGGCAAGTCAGCGTCGGCTATTCTCTTATTCTAGTGTTGAAACTCGAGTCAGTCCTGTGATGGCATGAGCTTGATAGTGCGCTCATGAGGGCAGCAGACTCTATTGCCCGCTTGATGAGTTTCCAGTGAGCGGAACTGAAGGAAAGTAGGTTTTCTACGAGCGTGGAGTACCTGTCGTGTAGGTGTAGCTGTCGCGTTTTCAGCACCTAAGAAGTTAGGCTGAATCTGCGGACTTCTAAACAGGGAAGGACCCAAGAAGTCCCTGTGCAGCACAAAAGACGTGCATCAGTTTGTGTGAAGCGTACTGTGGATGTCGTGTACGAGGCCCCGTTGTCCTGCCAAAAAACGTACACCGGCCAGGGCTGTCGATGCCTCAACACACGTCTCCGTGAACACGAGAACAACCTTCGCCACAAGCAGGGGAGCGATTTGACTTTTCACTGTGCAGCTTCTGGGTGCTCACGAGACTTTCGCGCATGTAGCGTTTTGAGCAGGCATCGGTAGGAAAGCTTGCGTCTTATTGAGGAAGCGTTCGCAATTTTCAAAAAAAGTTCTTCACGGGTCTACATGGCGTCTATTTCACTAAGAAAAAAGAAATGACGTACCTAGAAGGCGCTCCTTAGCCTTCCGATCAGAAACGTTTTAATGACGACAAAAAATACGCTTCCATCATCATTGTCTACATTTGATTATTTTGTGTGGTGTCGTGCATGCGGGGCCGGCTGTTGCTGTGTCTTTATATTGCCTTGGTGCAATACAGAAAAACGTTGTTAGTCAGCGCTCCTGTTTTCGTACATTCTCTCTTCGTCCTTGTTTTACGCGCTGTCGTTTACTTAAAGTATGCAATCCCAAGTACCTCAACGTCGTACCCTTTTGGTATTGATAATATTGAGTCTAAGGCACTAAAAATACTGTTTCAATATGCAGCACCTAAGACACCACAACTTTTGGCAGTAGCTTCCGCGTGGAAAACCGCCAGACGAGTGAAAAATTGTCCCTGTAGTACCTATTTTAAATCCGGAAATAAAATTCCGCCTGAAAAGTGCCGCCCAATGTCACTCATATGCATCGGTTGAAAACTACTCGAGCACATATTTGCCTCCCACGTATGCAATCACCTCGAGAGTAACACATTATTCTTCCCAAACGAGCACGAATTCAGGAGAGGCATGTCGTGGGAAACACGGTTACTGAAATTCGCTACTGACATTCGTGCCAACATATATAATGGCCTACATCCTGATTGCACCTTTCTCGATTTTGCGAAAAATTTCGATCGTGCCGCTCACTACCGCCTTATTTCAAAATTTTCTGGCCTTCGATTAGACTCCCTCGCTTTATCAAGGCTACGTAATTTTCTTCCCGTTCGCGAGCAGTTCGCGACGGCTACCCATGGCTACCTCCTCGCTTAGCTGTATCAACAGTGATGTTCCGTCCTGGACAGAAGAATTCCCTTTCCGAGGCCTGAAAATTCCCTCTTTCCGGCATTTTTCCCCGCATAGATCACCAAAAATCCCCGCATATTTCCCTGCAAAAAAAAGTTTGTATATATATATATATATATATATATATATATATATATATATATATATATATATATATATATGTATATATATACAGGGTGTTTCAAGAAATGTGTCCACTATTTTAAAAAAATTAGGAAAATGCGGTGTTTGCTCGCTGTCTTCACAATTGCATTTTCTGTAGTGGCAGGCATCTCAAGATGGTTGAAGACGTAATTTGGGACAGTAATTAAGAAAGTTAAATTAACTAACTTTGTAATTAGCGGAGTTAGGAGGTTAAGTCCAATGGGAGAATTAAAGCCCTTCATGCGAAGAACCCATTTCAGCTTCGAGATTTCAAAAAAGCGGCCTCTAGGAATAATTGAGATGTAATGAAATTCTCCCAAATTCAGCGTGGAAACCGAAACCGAAACGCGGAAAACCGCAACTGCCATATTCGTCTGAGAGGTCCAGAATAAGTGACCGTCCTTATATCAACCATCAACCGACTTCGTTGTATGGGTGTGTTGGCTGCGCTTGCAGTAGTAGCACGCATGATGCACGTACGTTAACGAACGGGGAAGAACTGCACCTCTGTAACCGTTGCCTTGAACAGTGACGTCATTCTAGTCGTCTGCTTGATGCGCTCATCGGTGCTTGGGTTTCGGTATGGCCGTTGAATTTGCCTGAACTTCATTACGCCACAATAATCAATAGAGGCCGCCTTTTCTAAATCTCAAAGCTGCGATGGGTTTTTCCCATGAAGAATTTCAATTCTCCCATTTGACATAACCGCATAGCTCCACTAATTAAAAAGTTAGTTAACTTAAGTTTCTTAATTACTCTCGCAAACGACGTGTTCGACCATCGTAAGATGCAAGTTGCTACAGAAAAAAGCAATTGTGAAAACAGCAACCAAATATCGCATCTGGCTGGTTTTTTTTAGGATATTGGGCACATTTCTTGAAACACCCTGTATATTGTGCCAACGACCACTTCATGCCTCCAAATGATTTTAACAATAATCTATAATTGGCATCACAATTTCCTCATGACCCTAAATACTAATGCATGGTAAGTTCCTTGATCACGTAAACATGACGTTTCTAACTTTGCTTCCCACTTACAAGGTGACAGGCTGTCCCGGGTACATTGTTATCAGTATCTAAGCGTTTGCCTTACACGATGACTCTCAGTTTCATCATAGCACTGTTGTCTGTGCAAAAGCGCCCAAATAATAGGGTATTTACACCGAAACCTCCGTTATTTTCCCTGTCCCGCTCGCAAAATTTTCAGTCTAACTTTCATCGGCTGACAGCTTGACTGTACCGCACCTGTTTGGTGCCCTTCCGCTTATCGAATTAACAAGCATGAAACAGTTCATAACAGAGCCTCCCGTTAAACTACTGGCTAACCTCCCTGTCCTTCCTTTCCTCCTTCTCTTCCTCTTCCTCCTCCAGTCGAACTCGATTACTCCCTCGAAACATTGGCCCGTTCACTGCAAAACGTCTTTTTTCGGCCTATTTAACAAGTACGTCTACAGTAACAAAATGTCCTCGTGACACTGTGATGTGTGTATACAGTGGAACAGTGCGATGTTGTCGGTGTGGTGTTCACGGTGCGGTGTTGTGATGGTGTCGCGAGTGGTGCAAACGTGGTGAGGTGACGCGACAAAGACACCACACAACGGACACGTGCATCACAAAAAGCACGACGTTGGCGGTGCACAGCACGTGGTGAGCGGACGAGGGAAATCGGACGAGAACCAATGAGAAGGTGGCACGGAGGCGGGGAAGAAGACGACGGGCTGGAACGCGAGGGAATGAGATCCGGAGAAGCCAGAGGGACACGACGCTGGTGTCAGGGTCCGTGCTGTCATCTTACGGAGTCGAGTACGAAGGTCGAGTACGAAGGGCCTGCTGACAGCCTCCACGCGACGTACGTGGTGAAGGACGTTACCAGCCTGCTGTGCGTAAAGACTCCTCCGTCAGCGACTTCGGAGCCTTCCTAGCTCCTCGTCCGCCCCACAAGTGCCAGCGCCACCAACGACCCAACGTGTCAGAGACAACCCCACCGCCCCAGCCACCACAAGCGGCGCAACGACCCATGACTATTATCCTTCCTTCCAACGGTCCGCGGAACCTTGTCCAGTTAACACATAGCCGGTCGCCGTAGCATTAACGCGTTCATAACTTGACTGTGTTTTTTTTTACTTGCTTCTACTCTTTTTTGCCCATTTGTCATAAAGTTATTTTTTTTTTCATGTCCAAATGGCTTCTCGTTTCCTGCCTTGAGGTTCTGCCTCAATGAAAACAATCACGACACCCAAACCTGCATAACAGACACTTTCGTCGATGCATATCATCGTTCATACACATTTTTGGTAACGCACGCCGGTTTAACACGTAAGCACTACCACAAGCCTTCAGCATGTGGACAAATTTTCGTAATGATATCGCCTGTGATGAGAATCATAACACGTTTTCGCACAAAATTGAGGTGCACCTTTTTTAAAGCGCCGTCGTAACACCGTTTTATCATAATGCAAAATGAGTTCTGCTGAATTCCGTAAGGTGGCGGAAGGGTTAAGAATGGGAAAATAGACAACCACCCGTTTATAGCACGAAGCTACAAGGAAATCCGTACGGATTTCCTTGTGGCTTCGTGCTACAAACGGGTCGTTGTCTATCTTCCCTTTCTGTATTATCGTGTACATTTTAAGCTTTCCTTATTTTACGAAGTATTGCGTTTTCTTTTTCCTAACCTAGTATAATTCGCTGGTGAATGTGCTCTTTTATTTCACTAAAATCATAATCGTTATCAGCCTGACTGCGCCCACTGCAGGACAAATGCGCAGTAAGAAAGCAAAGGCCCATGTTTCACCAATCAACCCAGTCCTATGCTTGCTGCGGCCACATTATACAGGAAAACTTCTTAACCATCGACATACTCTATTGGTAATTTTTGAGTGGTATTTTTCTCGGTTATTAATATTTATTTGCATTGTAACCCTACTTCTTACAGGTTTGCTCATGGGTTGAATGCAACTCCCATTACTTAATTCCCTTGGGCCTGTAAAGTGTTGTTCTGTAGAGAAATAAAAAATAAATATCCCACCAGCGAACATGACTGGGAAGACGCCATCGCAAGTATTGCACTCGATATCCAGTCAACGGCCGCCCAGAGGGCACGTGAAAGAGCGGAGAGGCATGACCTCCCGATTCCGATATGGGAGCAGCCAGAGGCGAGCCGAGAACCCCAGTGGGTCCTTGCGGGCTAGTCCCTCAGGACTTCTTTCAAGTTCTTTGTCTGTCTGTCCCTCCTGATGATGAATGTAGGGCTAAGGATAGTTTTGGGCGAGGAGATTGTTTTGCGCATGTTCGCAACCATGGCCTCGCGTGTAAGTCAGATGGGAAAAGGGAACGGCATTGAGGCGATTTGGACTTCCGCCACTGCCAGTATGTGTGGGGTAGAGTCAGCGTAGAATTACACTCTTGGCAATAAGGCGTATTTGGGATTCGCTGTATTTTGCCCAGTGTAAAATCAATCGGTAGAGAGCATTTCTGCTTGGCTTCAGAGCACGGTTTCATTTCCCGCAAAAATTATCCAGCGGTAAGCTCGCTTCGCTATTGGACAGGGAGTGGACCCCCGACTAGTGCGGACGCCACCGCATCGGGCTCCAGAGTTTTGAAGTTTTTTTCCTGTGTACAACCTTAGCAACCGAAGGAGGATTGATGTCACCGAAGTCACGAAGTCAGGAGGAATCAGTGGGCACCAATGTTTCGGGCGTGCGACCCGTTTTCTCACCGCGACGATTCTCAGAAGACTTCCCCCAAGCGGCAACGCTAAGGCTAATAAATGAGTGGGGGAAGCGGTGGCTGCAACGCTGGAACGGCAATAGGCACCCGTCAATGCAGTTTACGAGGTGCGATGGTAGCGCCAGAACACACAGCCTAGCGAGTAGACGCAGCAAAATCGGGTCACCCACTGCGTAGCCTAGCGAGTAGACCCAGCAAAATCGAACCCGCCAGGCACAGCTGCATCTTTGTTCAAGTGGGGGTAGGGGGTCACGGGTGATTATGGACGCACCCAGGAAGCGTGTGTTGAAACGGCTGCCAAAAGGAAGACACTTGAGCGCGTCGATGTGGTATGCGAGCGTTTCATTTTCTTGGTATCCCTGGCGGTCGGTATCGTCAATGCTGAGGCGGCCCACAAGAGCTCCATCGCGCCCTCTGGTCAGTGACGGGTGCCTATAGCGTGCTTGCAAGTTGCAACAGAGGTTAACGACGGCGACCGTCACGACAGCTGCGATAGCGGCGGCGCAGGGGTACCGCACGAGGAACAGAACGTCGACGCTGTAGCTGACGCCTCCCATGGCGAGGTCGGCAGCATGGACTACCAAGGCGCCATACACCGGGGCGAGGCAGCCAACTCGGACCTCGAGCACCCATGTACCAACGTGCAAGGAACCACGTCGATGACGAAGACGGCTGGAAGGCGGTGTTAGCACTATGGTACAGAAGAAAAAAAATAAATACAAATAAAAAAAATAAAAGAACTGAAGAAAGAAAAGATTAATCCCTTCGTCATAGTAATCGGTGTAAGACGAAAGCGAAGCGTGTCTTCGCATTAGTTGAACGTTTTTCGTACTTTGATATATGAAAGCTTGCGCACTGTCTATTGACGTTTGGCCCCGTTTCATGTGGATGCACCCGCGCTGAGGCCTGGTGGCACATATCCAGTCATCCCGACTACTAACATTCCATGATCATGATTAAAGCTTTGTGGTAAATGTAGTAGTTAAAGTACACAGGGGCACAGGACGTGGTGAATCACGCGCATATACATATACAATAAAATACTGGTTATATGCCTTCTTTCAAAGTGTCGTCATTTCAGGGGAGAAACGGCAAGGTGTGTGCTCCCCAGCAATAGGCGACCTGTGCTCATACATATGCTACACAGCGCTTCAGGAACGCGAGAGGCAGAATTCGTAGCTTGAGCCCTCGACTTGGGAGGGTGTTCCACTTCCTGCTGGCTTCTCTCTCGCAGTACCAAGGCAGCCACTTAAACAACATTGGTCTGTTACGTCGGTGCCTTTCCGCGGCGCTTATTGTAGGTGTTTTATTAGTCGGTAGCGCCACACTCGAAGCTGTAGGCGGTCGAGAAACGCCGTTGGTCCACTAGGAAGTGGCCCTACGCCGCGAGGAGGCCTCACACGCTGATGCGAAAGGCAAATCACGTAACTACGTCGTCACCGAATTCAATCACCGCGCACGCCGCATTTCGCCGCGCGGACACCGCGTTTCACTTTACAATACTGCAGCGAAGCCTCCGCTGCGCTGAGACTACCGACACGCTTCCAGTCGGTGTTCGTTAGTGTCGTGATGAATTCTTTCACTTTATCGCCATCCGCCTACCAAGAACACTGCAAGAAGAAAGTGTGAGATAAAGTGGTATTGTTACGGGGAGACGACAGAAGGATGTATTTACAATATTTACACAGTCACAGCAATCGGGGTAAGAACAAAGAAGATGGCGAAAGCAGGAACCAACTAGTCCTTTTCTTCTTCGTCCCTCTCGGTAAACGGCAGATAACAGTACCCTCCGGCGGCGAAAGCACCGACTCGGTGCAGCCGGAAGAAAGGCGGTAGTGGGAATGGTCACTATACACATGCGTTGGCGGAGTCCGGTGTACGATAGGAATTCAGACGGGACAACGTGAACGATGTCGGTGCGGGGTTGAGTCGAAGAGGAGGAAGACAATTGTTCGATTTCATACGTGACGTCGGTCACTTGGCGGCGCACACGGTATGGTCCGGTGTACGGGAACAGTAGCTTTTCAGAAAGCCCAACACGGCGTGCTGGAGACCACAGGAGGACAAGAGATCAAGGAAGAAAGGGGGGTGTTTCGGTGACGGCTATCGTAACGGGATTGTTGGGCCGCTTGCGAGTCAGTTAGCCGAACGTGCGCAAGTTGGCGTGCATGGTCGGCGCGGGCTATAGCTTCTTGAGCGTACTCAGTAGGCGGTTACGTCGAAGGAGGCATCATCGTGTCCATAGGCAACGTTGGATTTGGACCGAATAAAAGAAAGGCGAATAACCAGCCGTCTCGAGCCGCGACGTGTTATAGGCGAACGTGACAAAAGGCAACGCTGCATCCCAATCTTGGTGGTTGGCGGAACACAGACATCGCCAGCATGTCGGTAATGGTTCGGTTCATCCGCTCCGTCAAGCCATTCGTCTGCGGATGGTAGGCCGTGGTTAACTTATGTTTGGTCGAGCAAGACATCAAAATGTCATTGACGACCCTAGAAAGAAACTGCCTGCCACGGTCCGTTAAGGAGCTGCCGCGGTCCTCCGTGCTGAAGGATGACGTTGTGGAGCAAGAAGTCCGCTACGTCGGTCGCGCAGCTGGTTGGAATTGCGCGAGTAATGGCTAACCATGTGACATAGTCCGTGGCAAACGGCGATCCATCGATTTCTTGAGACAGATGTAGGGAACGGACCAAGCAACTCAAGGCCGACACGATGAAACGGCTCATATGGGACGTCGAGTGATTGAAGACGGCCAGCAGGCGGAAGTGTTGACTTCTTCCGGCGCTGACAAAGGTCGCACGAGGGTACGTAACGGCGTACCGGCCTATACATTCCTGGCCAGTAGAACCGACGGCGTGCACGATCGTAGGTGCGGGAAACGCCGAGGTGCCCCGCCGTCGGCACGTCGTGAAGCTGAGCCAGAACGGTCGAACGAAGGTGTGCCGGGATCACGAGCAAGATGTCAGGACCGTCAGGTATCAAATTGCGACGAAGCAAGGTGCCATCGCTTAGCACGAAGAGACGAAGAGAGGAATCAGGAGTCTGTGAGTTGAGGCGGTGAATGATTTTGCAGAGAGTTGGGTCACGGCGTTGCTCAGCAGAGATGTTGAAGAGGTCAGTCACAGCGAGCACAGATGGAATAGTATCGTTCGCCGAAGGTTCTGGCGGGTCTACGGGATAATGGGACTGGCAGTCGGCGATGCAAACGGCCAGACTTGTAGACGACAGTGAACGAGCACTCTTGAAGTCGTAATGCCCAACGACCAAGGCGACCTGCGGGATCCTTAAGAGAAGAGAGTCAGCAGAGGGCGTGGTGATCCCTTACAACGGTGAAGGGTCTGCCGTACAGATATGGACGAAATTTCCCGACGGCCCAAACAAGAGCGAGGCACTCTCTCTCTGTTATTGAATAGTTCCGTTCAGCTGCGGAGAGAAGGCGGCTGGCGTATGCAATAACGCAATCGCGACCACGTTGATTTTGGCCGAGGACAGCGCCGATACCATGACCACTGGCATCGGTACGTACTTCCGGTGGGCGCAGAATCGTGGAAATGGGCCAACAAAGTGGGCGACGTGAGTAGGTCGACGAGATCAGAAAAAGCCGATGCTTGGGCAGGACCCCAAGAGAAGGGGACGTCCTTTTTCAGGAAGCATGTGAGGGGCTGCGCAATCGCTGCAAAACCCTTAACAAAGCGGCGAAAATACGAGCATAAGCCGAAAAACGAGCGAACGTCCTTGGAAGAACGTGGAATAGGGAAGTTCGTAACGGCGTGTATTTTTGCTGGATCAGGTCGTATCCCCGCAGCGTCAACAAGATGAACGAGCATGGTGATTTCTCGGCGGCCAAAAGCGGCATTTTGAAGAGTTGGGTTGAAGACCGGCAATGCGAAGAATTTGCAAAATAGCCGACAAGCGTTGCAGGTGACTTGTGAAAGTAGGTGAGAAAACGACGACACCGTCGAGGTAGCAGAGGCATGTGGACCATTTGAAACCCCGAAGTAGGGAGTCCATCATGCGCTTAAATGTTGCTGGCACGTTACACAACCCGAAACGGCATGACTTTAAACTGGTAGAGCCCATCCGGTGTAACAAAGGCTGTCTTCTCCCGATCATTTTCATCGACAGCAATCTGCCAATAGCCCAAACGAAGGTCTATGGAGGAAAAGTACCGTGCGCCACGAAGAGAATCAAGGGCGTCGTCTATTCGCGGCAAAGGAATAGACGTCTTTCATGGTGATCTTGTTGACGGTGCCGGTAGTCGACGCAGAACCGCCAGGTGTTGTCTTTCTTTTTTACAAGAACCACAGGTGACGCCCAAGGACTCGAAGATGGCTCGATGATGTCCTTAGCGAGCATCTTGTCGACTTCTGTTTGAATGACGCGGCGCTCGGTCGCAGAGACACGGTAAGGACGTCGATGAATGGGTTTTGCGTCCCTGGTATCGATTTGATGGGTCACCAGAGATGTTTGGCCAAGTTGGGGTGAAGCGAAATCGAAAATGTCGCGGTATGACGCCAACAAAAGGCGTAGCTCCTGGCTTTGAGAAGGGGAAAGGTCCGGGGGAATCATGTTGTCGAACGGGTCATCAAGTGTTGTGCTAGAGCGGGGCTACCTGAAGGCGGCTGTGGGGCATCAATGGCCAGGGCAACAGGGTCATGTGTGTCTAAAGGTGATATAGTGCCCAGCGTGATACCTTCGGGAAGCAATTGTGCGGAACGTCCAAAGTTCAGCACAGGTATGCATGCGTGGTTTGCAGAAACAGTCACAAGTGAGTGAGGGAGAGCTACACGTCGCGTGAGAAGAACGTCCAAGGAAGGGGTAATCAGGTAGTCGCCTTCACGTACTGGTGGGTCTGGGGTAAATGAGACGTAAGTCGCTGTGCCTGGGCGCAGGCGAACAAACTGTACCACACATAAACGTGGTGGCGACGCGGTGGTGAGATCAGGCATAGCAGGAAGCTGTAACTGTAACAGACCAGAAGAACAGTCGATAAGGGCAGGATGCGTGCTCAGAATGTCGTGGCCAAGGATGAGGTCATGGGGGAGCGCTCGTCCAGAACAGCAAAGAGAACTGGGGTCTTCTGGTCATCGAAGCTCACACGCGTAGTACACATTCCAAGGACAGTAGGAGTACCGCCATCGGCTATACGAACAACAGGCGATGAGGCAGGCGTAAGAACTTTACGGAGACGGCGAGAAAGGTGAGCGCTCATGACTGATAATTGGGCACCTGTGTCGATATGCGCCGAAACAGGCACGCCATGTACATCTACGTCCAAAATGGTTTTGTCGGGTAGCCAGCGTCAACGGAGGATTTCCGGGTCGGTGGGTCAATCCAGCATCACCTCCGGGAGCTGCACTGGTCAGTTTTCCGAGGAGGGACGGCGGTGAAAAGGTGAAGGTGAGCGACGGGGCCCAGGTGAACGAGGACGTCGATGGTTCTGTGGGGACGGCGAGCGGTCGTAACGTGGGGTCCATGTTAGGGTGTTAAGATTCGGTGGATCCTCGTGGGCGTGAAAAGGGGAGGATCGAGTGTCCCGTGAATGGTATGGTGCAGGAGGAGACGATGGCCGACGATAGCGACAATAACGAGAAATGTGGCCTACCCCGTTGCAGTTGAAGCATATCGGTCTGTCATCCCAGCGTGCGCCACTGGTTCGGATCGCGGTATCTGGGATAGGTCGGTTGTGGGCGGTAGTAGGAAACAGGGCTGACCGTGGGACGACTTAGGGCACATACAGGCTGGATACCTTGCGTTCGCCAGCGCTTCGCGCACGACCGGCCTGGATTAGTGACACTGTCGGGCGGGTCTCCTCGTAAGAACGAGCCTCCGGAGCCGATGGAGATGCTGCCTCGATCTCTCGCCTGCACAAGGCGCAGGAAGCTTTCGGTACTGGGCGGCGGCTGGGTCTGGACGCCCTTCGCACGACGACGTGGCGGCAGTGTTTAGGGAGCCGAACAAACTGCTGGGTGACTCGACGGCTCTTCGCTTCTTCGAAGCGTCGGCACTCCCTGATGATCTCGTCAATGGTGGAGCAGTCCTTGTACACTAGCAAGTGAAAGGCGTCATCGGCGATGCCTTTAAGAATGTGGCCTGACTTTGTCAGCTTCGGGCATTTGGGCGTCAACTTGCCGGCACAAGGCTAAGACGTCCTTGTATGTAGACCATGTACGGCTCCGTCGAGGTTTGTGCACGGCACGAAAGTTCTTTCTGAGCGGCTCATTGGCGTGCAATAGGCTTTCCGAAAAGGACTTTCATTTTTTTGTTTGCATACGTCCCAACTGGTCAGCTCCTCGTCCGTGTCGAACCACACACTGGCCGTTCCTCTGAGGTAGTAGCTGAAGGTTGCCAGCATGAGAGTAGGATCCCACCGATTGGTCTAGCTGGCGCACTCGTAGTTGGCCAGCCACTTTTCCACGTGCCGTTATCAGTCACGCAGTAAGGGGCCAGGGTCTCGGAGATGGGCCACAACGACGTGGCTGGGTTCATTCGGCATAGCGGGGGGCTGGATCAACGGGCCTGCCTGTCGACATGATGGAGTGCCCAAGAAGACGCCCGGCTGCGAATGTTCCGTGCCTGCTTCGGATATACCCCAGCTCCTCCACCAAATATGTTACGGGGAGACGACAGAAGGATGTATTTACAATATTTGCACAGTCACAGCAATCGGGGTAAGAACAACCAAGATGGCGAAAGCAGGAACCAACTAGTCCTTTTCTTCTTCGTCCTCTCGGTAAACGGCACATAGCAGTATGTTTATGAAGCCGCCTTCATATGCGACGGCAGGGAAGCGTTTAAAATGCCCGGGAGTTGTAGTCGCGAATCGAGAGGCCGGCGGTTTGACTCACATCAACTGAACTTTGCTTCGGCATCTGTCCTTGCACATTTATCGACGTCATTTACGTTACGGAAATACGTGGCGTTTTTTTTTTTCTAAAAGAGCCAAATGCACCCTAACTGAAACTGAGAAAAACGCACTTTTTTGCTACTGAAAATGTGATGGGGCCTGCTACAACAATTCTTTGCCGGTGTGTTCCCGTGCCCTAAATATCTCAAAATCCATATTGCGGCTAAAATCTACACAGCCCACTATCTTCGTTATTCAGGAGTAGTAAAATTTGTAGATTGGCACATTTCATTACTGCTTGACTCATCCGTAAAAGAAGTCTAAAACAATTCGAATGTACGGTATAGCAATATTTTGCGATAAAGTTAATATCATCCGTGTGCTTCCGTCGGGCGTAATGGCGATGGCTCGACTTGAAGGGCGAGAGGTCCTTCTTGGAAAACGGCACACTATTCTGGAATGTCGGCAGCGTTTTCTTGTTATTGGCATTTCTTGAAGACCTTTAAAAGTGCTGCAGCTCTTCTTCTTCTTCTGTGATCGTTTCATGCCGTGCCGTTTCGGATCGCTTCTTATTCTTCAAGGAATAGATGGGTGCCCAATATCTTCATTTTATATGTCTTCTATTTCAAGTATACCATCTTGGAGTCGAAGAAGGACATGATACTGTAGCACTAAACTCGAAAAGAAACACTAAGATGCAAAAAGAAGTACGAAAGTCGGCCTCTTACACTTTATATTCGAGTTTTGCCCTACAACATCATGTCACTCAGTAAGTGCCAACTCGCCCTAAAAAAACTAATTGTGGAGCATAAACGTGATAGCAAAGCAACTAGGATACAAATGAAACAGATTGGATGCTACCATGTTGGTTGTTTTGGTCACGGTTGTTGAAGCAGCGCTGGTTTAATGAATGTGGCTCAGTTTGATTGAAACAGATGCAGCATTTGGCTCATTTTCGATTAGAAACTTCCTATTTGAGTTCTGATTATAATCAAGAATCGCCAAATTTTAATTCCAACTGTTTCAGAAATTAAAGATACTTAGGCGAGCATTACGATCCCGTGAAATTTAGCCTAGTTTCGGTTTCTGCATTTGACTCTTTTTGAAAAAAAAAGAAAAAGAACGCCACATACGTCTGTGAAGTCTTGGCAGACACCGAGATAAAACACTGCCGTGTTAAAATGCTCGAGAAAGCAAAGGAAATACAATCCATTCGCAAGTATCAAAGGCGATAATCACTGCCACACGAAACCCTTTTTCCGGAAGCTACCACCTCTAACCAAGGAGGGCTTCGTGATTAGCGCGCATCAAGGACTGCTAATGAAAAACCTAAAAATTTCCGAAACTCACCGATAGCCTTTTGAGGCCACGGTGGTGAGGACCATATCCTCATACTACTAAAAGTAAGGCCTAGCATACCTAATGTGTCGACGCCCGGCTAAATTACGGTACACCACACCATAAATGGGACCTCAAGGTTAATGCGAGAAGACTCGCCGTTCATGCAAACACGGCCACCGGGGAAGGCATCGACAAAAGTGTATTATACGGCCTAATGTCTCACAGCGATTCCCTCTCCTTGATGGCCAACATACGAAGCCGCGCGCACGCTCGGTACTTGCACCCTTCATACCCGCAGTTTACGTCAGCGTTGTGCAGCCCCGTAATAATACGACTGTCCATGTGCACTCAGCTGCTTAACATTGTAGCTTATGGAAGAATTGGTGTAATGAAAATCACACATCCCAAGTGAAAAACATTGTGCACAGCGGAACGAAATTGAATGCAGAAAATTGCACAAACTATCAGCAGCCGCAACACCTTACACGTAGCGGAAAACTTTACGATTTGAAGTGCTTCGAGCAGTTCGCACGGCAAGCTGATAGAAACTGAAGAAACATAATCGAATGTTTGTAGAACAAACCTTGATATCAAGAATGTATTAATCTAAGTAACCTATCTGTCCTGCGTTTTCCGTTTTCATTCACACGAAACCATTTCTTCTATAAATTCAAGGAGGTAGTGCTAGGCAGAGTCAGTGCAACAAAGTGTTTCTGAGCAAAAAACAACCACGAATACCAAAGTAAATAGTCGAGTTTTACGTGCTTAATCTCACCTTATTATGAAGCAAACTCTTGAGTACATCTGAGGCAAAGAATATCGAATAGCGAATTTGTCCCGCTGTGAAGTAACCATGGTGCATTGCACGCAGATTGCAAAGCAAGCATGCTTCATTTGCAAACAGCGCTTGTGACAAGTGACGCTTATCTCGTCGGGACGTCTTCTGTTTAGATGCACGATAATACCGTAATGGTACTGTAAACAAGCTAAACCAACTACGACGCCAATTTACGGCGGCTTGTCACCGCGCGTGGGCGGAGCGTTATCTCTCGGTCACTCACCACATGACTTTCACATGTTCGCCTGATGCCATATATAGGCAGAATCACCCACTTTTGGTTACGAATCGCAGTGTCACGTCAGCGTCGCCCTTAACTGCATCGAATGGGCTCGGCGCTCATTTTGTTTGTTATTGCAGTTAAACATCTATATAAAGAAGTTGGTTAGATTGCCAATCTACTTCGCTATATCAAAACTTTGTTAAATTGAAAGGCCACCTTTTATGCGAATTGGCGCTGACAAAGGCTTCATTTCCACACGGAAAATTTCCGTACTGCCGTGAATAGCACGGCAGTACGGAAACAATGATTTCAGTGATTTCAACCTGAAATCCAGCGATAGCGATTTCATGCCCCGCCGGCGGGAGGACTCTCCTCAGCGCCGTATTTCACGCGTAACCCGCCCACCTCCTTCCTCTACAAAAAAAATGAATAAAAGAAATATAAAAAATTAAAATTAAAGCTTTCGCGCCTATTCCGCCAGCGCTACTTGTCATCGAAAGCTGGAGACAACATCAGCGTCACAATACCGTGCGTACTGCGATTCTGATGCTCTCTGGTTCACCGAAATGAACCACGTACAGTCGCAATCTTTTTTGAGAGTGAACACAGGAGCGCGTGGCTTTCTGTACTACTAGCGCCGTCAGGCGACATGGCACAGTATATGCGCGCATGCTCGAGGAGGGTAGCTTCTCTTGGTGCGCATCACGTCATCGAAGTGCTCACGCGTCGTCTGCTAGCTCATTCCCGGCCTCGGTGGTGATCGTATTATGGCGGCAACTAAAATTTGGATGCTTTCAGTTCAAACGTTGTGCTTCTTAAGCTTGGCGTGTCACCTAGTGTTCGTGTTTTCTTCTTCCCGTGCTCTTGTGTAGTCGCACAACGAACAGGCAAAAACAAAAAGGAAGAAAGAAACAGCCAAACTGGTATTTTGTGCACGTTTGACAAAGTATTGATAGACTTAAGGAAGTAGTACCAGTAAACTGGAATAATTTTGCTTGCTCTTATATTCGTATTTTATCGTGTGCCTCTTTGAAAAAAAACAATGCTGCCATTCTGAACGTTAGTGATGAGTACAGCGCTGGCGGAAAGTTGTAATGAGCTGGAAGATTATTCCTCTTTTTACGAGCTGGTATACTTAGAGCTCGTCCGCTGTCGCCGCGTGAACAAGGTGTCGCACCATGGCTGCTCTTATGCATATTCCAATATATTTTCACAAATGTTCACACCGGCCAGCAGAGCACTGTGACCCTACCATTTCCTATGTGCTCGTTCAGAACTCTTGCATTGTGTACCGGCGATAGGCCATGCGGGAACTCAAAATGTGCGTCCGGGAAAGGGCCTAGCTACAGAACAACAATGATCTTGGGGACGTCAGCCAAATATAACTTAGTACATTCAGGTTTATTCGTGCATCGTGTGGCACGTAAATGCAAGTTCAAAATTCTTGCATTTTAAAGCACATGGCTTCCTTACTGCAGTACGCGTGAAGCAGTCGATACGCGCTTGCTTGCCTGACGCAATGCGCGCGACGGTAGAATTTTCGCACGCCGAGCTCACTGCGCATGTGCAATGCTTCTCGCTGCTGCCGCTTAACTGCGCTGGGAGCTCGGAAAGCCACGCGATCCCGTGTTCACTCTCAAAAAGATTGCGACTGTACGCTCCACTTAGTCCGTCCGACGAACGTCCAACATCGAAAACCGTCGCACGCGACAAAACAAAAAAGATTGGATGTGATCTAACATTGCATGAAAGCAAAGCGACAACCTAAATCACACCGCCTCCTTTGGTGGCCGGTTTCTTTTTCTTCTTTTTTTAACACGAAAGTGTTTTATGCCGGGGTCTACCAAGACTTTGGTGACGTATTCCCGTCAGGGATATGACGTTGATAAAATGGACGCCACAAAATGAGAAAGAAAAAAACTGCAGCGATATTTTGCCCCGCCCGAAATCGAACCTCCCACTCACTGGCCCTGACGATAAGCGCCCGATGCTCTACCGACTGAGCTATCGAATCAGTTGGATGGCTCTGCACAAACGCGCCTATATCTCTCACACATTCTCTCGCGCATAGAGCTCTCTAGCGGCGATAGGGACGGTGCCGCCGTCTGTGAGCGGTGACGAGAAGTAATGCGGCATTACACTAGCGCCGGTACAGAACGATCCGCCGACGATGCAGTCACAGCATGACATCCAATACTGCTCGTCGACTCGCAATCTCGGAGGCCGTGGTTAAAACGTCTCGATAGCAGCGAAAAACTTGGACCATCTCCCCGAAGGGAACCCTGATGGGATGTGAAGCAGCAGCGGTGGGTACGGCGTTGACCCGGTTGAAACGGGCGTCGACGCGGGTGCTGAAAGAACGGTTTCAAGCGAAACTCGGTGTAGCGTTTACTCGAGTAAACGTTTGTTTGAAACGCAAAGACACGGGAGGCGGGTCAGAGTTGTTGCGAGCGGGCGGAGCAGCCGGCAGCTGCGGGCGCTGCCGCGAGCATGCTGCGGGTGAGGGAGAGAGTGACGTCAGCGCGCACCTGCAAAAGAAGCTTGCGAGGGGAGCGTGACCTACTTGGCAACGCTCCAACACCTACGGCGAGGGGAACGCGTTGCGGCGCATTCGTACGGACTTACGTAACGTACGGCGTTACACACGTGAGTTAAATAGCTGCTTCGCACCTAAAACACTGGCGGCGCTAGCATCGGGGAGTGGCCCTAGACCCAGTTATGTTCTTTGTCTTTCGCTAAGTGTTAGCGTGTGACAGCTCGTTGTCGGAGTAGTGCAGCTTCCACATGCACCAACGGCGTTTCGCCACTGATAATAAAACTGCTGCAGTAAGCGCTGCAGAATGGCAACGATGTCAACGGGCGAATGGCGAGGCTTGGAGGAGCGATAGACAGGCCAGCGTGATACACAGGCCAGTCTGGTAGTGTATGCGTGAGCACAGGCGCAGTTTACCCTATTAGCCGGGAGCGCACATCGTGCCGTTTCTCTCCTTAATTGACGACGCTTTGAAGGAGTGCATATCACGCAGCCGTGTTTATTATGTGCTTGTTGATGCCATCTTTGCACGAAATTCACGATACGCTGTGTCCAGGTATAGGTTAACAACTTCAGCTACCACAACGGTTAAATCGTGATCATGGGTGCTAGTCGTCGCGATGGAGATGTGCCACTAGGCGTCAACCTTTGGTCATCCACGTCAAACAGTGCTATAGCTGCCAAACACCAATACACGTTTACAAACTCTCATAATCACTGCAAAATAATCAGTACTTCTGGGAAGACAGTATTCACTTTCGTGTTATACCTATTCCTGTGACAGGGGGATCAGTCGTGTTTTTTTATGATATGTCGCAGTGAAGTCATAACGGAAGACCCGTTACCACGTCGCAAATTTTGTTGCCGCTCGTCGTTAGGTCACGGAAATTCTTCCCCACGGGCTTCATTATAAAAAATCCGCACACTTTTAACAGAACTGGTAGCAGTGCGGTTGGTAACTGCGAGTAGTTCCAGATATATTCATCTGCTACTTAAAAGTCGTTGCACCAGTGCACTTACAGAAAACAAAAAACTAATTTGTGGTAAAGGCGCCTGTAGATAAGTTCGAACTGTTTTCGCTGGGAATGCGTCATATTCTTCACAAGGCCATAATAGCTTCCATCCAGTTTTAGAATCCCGAGTGGAGCTCTCTCACATTCCCAAAGAAGCGACGACGCCTTTTTTTTAGACCGATTGAAAACGCTGCAAGATACGAGCTTTGTCGGCTACGTTTGTTTCCTGAACGATCGCTATGGCTTGCGTGAAAACTTGGAAGACTCGGCGCTCACTGCTACCGTCTGTGCGCGCACACACTACAGCTGCTTATTCTTTTAAGTTGACACGCGGCGATAACGTAAACACAACACCACGCGTTGACGCACGGCAGACGCTGCGCAAAATATGGAACAACGCACGAGCATGCTGCTGCGGACGCTCTGCGACCCTTGACAGGCAGCGCCATCTCCGGCAGAGAAATAGAAACTGGGAATATGCGTCGCGCGTTTTCCCTTCTCTCCACTGACTTGCCGCTCACTTCCGTGCATGTGCATAGCTCTCGAGGTGCACTTCTAGCGCCTCACAATGTCCCGCTGGAAAAAAGATTTCCCAGCTGGACAGTCACTTCGAAGAGGGAACATAATCAAAGGAGAAAAGCTCGTAAATGACGTTTACGATGTGGAGGAGACGATAGACGACAATGAGCATGACTTGACGCGAAATGCATTTCCCAAATCCGTGATATTGGCGTGTACGACGGTATACGTCGAGGTAAGTCTCACTCTGTCATACGTTAAAATACCTAATGGTCTATATGCACTGTGAATTGAAGCCACGCACCCTGTCGATGTTCCGCGTTGTCGACTATGAAACACATATGGTTGGTGTTTTGATGTGGCAGGCTGGCAGTAGCAGCCGCATACTTCGTGAACGAACGTTTGCGGCGTGCGAAAAAAAAAAGAGCAAGGTTACACGGTTATAGCAATGAAAAGCCTGAGAAGGTTAGAGTCATGTCTTCCGTACCGCTGGAGCATCACCGGCTGACTTAGCCGCGAGGCAGCTAGCTGAGCTTTAACCGCTGCGCAACAAGTTGAAGTGCTCGCCTCGTTTTTTTTAAATGCGAATGCATTTCATAGTCGGGCTATGTCAGGCATCCGGCGTTGGCGTTGTCCGCGGAGGAGGAGTAGGAGGATAGGTTGAGGAGGTGTGCGCGCCGGCAGGTGTTAGATGTGAAGCATCTTATGGCGAAGCTTAATCCGGTGGTGGTGGTGTACGGCGTGACCGCCCTTACTGCGCATGCGCAAACCCTTTAAAAAAAATAAAGATAAAAAACCTCCTCTCTCCCTCTCTCTCCCTTAGGCATCCCTCCCCGCGGCAACCACACCCTCACTGCGCATGCGCCTCCCCTCCTCTCTCCCCTGCTACGCTCCCCCCTCTCTCCTCTAGGCATCCCTGCCCGCGCCGTCCACACTCCCACTGCGCATGCGCGTCCCACCTCTCTTCTTCTCTCCTACGCTCCCCCCTCTCTTCTCTAGGCATCTCTGCCCGCAGCGTCCACACTCCCACTGCGCATGCGCACCCCACCTCTCTCTCCTCTCCTACGCTCCCCCCCTCTCCCTCTCTCGCCTGGCGACGCCGACACAGGCAGCGTCTGCTAGCGAGTTTCTTGGTTGAAAAAACCGACTGCTCGCGCTGCACAACCGTTCACTGGCCACCCCGTATATATGGCAATGAATCTTGACCTCCAAGGTGGTGCCGGTGGGAAATTTCTCCTGTGCGTTGTTGAACAATAAAAATTCGCAGCGTGCGCGTTAACTAAAAGCGGTCTGCGGCGGAGCTCGGCGGAGCTATATATGAAAAAAAAAATTTTAAAAATGAATAAAAAAAATTAAAAAAAAACAAGAAAAAGCAAAAAAAAAAAAAAGGCGCTGCGCCGTGCTCCCGACCGGGCTGCAGAAATCAGGCGCCTTTTTCCTTCTTCAAACCACAACCACCATATATAAATGGAGTGAAGCGCGCGCGAAATGCATTCGCATTTCCTCACGATTCCCCTTCGGGGAGGTGGGGGGCTTTTTTTTTCCGGCCCTCGCGTCGTGCTTGCACTATCTTTTTATGAGAATGACGACTTTACAGGTGTGCAAGAGCTGCTGCGTTTACGCGGCTAAGCCTGAAGGTACGTGCCGAATCTCAGGCGCGATGTGGTATCGGGCGCGCGACGCGCTCGCGCATAAGCGCACACGTAAATGCACACTCGAAACACTGTGCGGAGCGTAACACGCGCGGCGCGCGTGTAAGAAAATCGGCCGGTCTTTGAAAATGGCAACTACAAACACGGAGGAAGGAAAGCTAAGGAGACGCCCTCTATCCGAGCTGCAGAGCGAAAAGTGTTGCGGAAGTCACGTGCTTTTGCTGGAGCTTGTGGGATTCCTTGATCACGCCGTCGTGTCGTGTCGTCTGCATCACCACCCATATGACCGCGTTGTTGAGAGAGTCGGCTGGAGTTCCGAATGCGCATTTTTATGCAGCCTACAGTGAGCGTTGGTCTTCGCGGTTGCGAGTTTAGATCATATTGCTTGCGGTCGAAAGCCCGCGACCGCCCCTCCGAAAGTGGTTGGCGCCGCAGCTTCTCTGTTTTCCTTCGGCACTGTGCTAATGCGTGCCACAGCGATGGAAGGCTAAAATTCTAAGACGAGAACGGCAGCGCCTACGGCTCCGAATGCGAGAGGCGACGGTGACACGTTCCCGTGTACGACGGTCACAGCTATCGGAAAGCAGTGGCCCAGCGTGCTCACCGGAGCTTCCAGAGTCAAGAATTACAGACGTGCATGACCCAATAGTATTCGACACAGTAAGGCGATTAATTGTTTGAATTATCGGACTCTGTTTTCGTTCTGCGAGCGGGAACCAAGTTTTCTTCAATATGGTCGCAGTCGGCCGACCCGGGCTGCTGCGAACGATACTCGGGCTAACGTATGGTGACACACACGGGCATAGAATGATTCTGAGGCGTTTCAACTTGCTAAATAGCAAGACCAAATTAGATTTCACTGTTACATTATGTCCCGTACCCATAACTTACCGTATCTGCAGAAAAAAACGGCGTGTCCTTGGCGATTACTCGGCGGAGTCGCACCGTTGTTGTCTTACATTCAGCGGATTAAACACGCAGTGCAAAGCTTCAAGTTTATTGTCACAATATGGGCCGTAATGAGGCTGCGAGTGGCACCCAGACACTCTACAAGCGATTATCGCAGCACGTTTGATCTTAATCGGCACAAAAGCTTGGCTTTTCCAGCTCGTCTATCAGCTGGCGGCGCCACTGCCACCCGGCGCGTCCGACATCGGCTCTCGCGGCTCGCCTCCCTTCGCCGGCGCAGTTGCGCATGCGCGAGCAAGCTGAAGAGTGACCAACCTTGCGAGGAAGAGCCCTCTACTCTTCCCCACTTCCGGCTTCACAAAATGTGACGTAACGGCCTCTCCTTAGTATTTCTTCCTCCATGACTACAAAGCATGTATTTAGTGACAGTTAGATTTAGCGGCCAAAATATATACCATCCTAATAAAGCGAGAAAAACAAAGCAAACCAGCAAAACGATGTCAAAATTTGTTGAGGGTGCGCAGACATCTGTTCCGGCGCGATAAAGCAGCCTTCCCGACGCGTGAATTGAAGGCGGCGAACCTTTCACCATGTGCAAAATTCAGTAGAAATGAACCAGCATTGCAACGGTAACCGGGGCACGACGTGTGTAAGTGTGAACATCGAACACCGATAGCTAGGTCTAACAAACACGGGGAATGAAAACACAAAGTTGTTTCAACGTACAACCGTAACAGGACTTTCACAACTCGAGAAGACAGCGAGTAATCATTTCTACAGTGGTTACATGCACGGGCCGCGTTACGTACTATTCATTGAGGTAGTCGAATCGAACGAAAGCGAAGAATTGAGAAAGAAAAACAGAAAGTGAGACAGAGCACGAACTTACTTTATTCTTTTAACTGCAGTGATCCACGCTTGTCGCCTTTCTTTCTCGTAACCAACGGTACCGTTGGTTATGCGCTGAGGTGGTTTCGCAAATGTTCCGTCGGCCACGCAGAACTGTCTTACTGCAACGGGTTAGAATTGTAGGGCGCCAATAGGCCCCGAAAGCGACAATGTGAACACGAATATTCTTGGTGTATGATGTTATTTACGAGCAGACTTGTCATGTTTACTTTCCACGTGCGGGAGATGCGGAATATTTGTACCTTTAATCGTACGGTAACTCTACACTTCACATACGATGGCCCCTACAGCAGCGAATTAATTTTTTATTTCAAAAATAAAAAAGAGGACAACGTTTTATTTGAAATTAGATGTACAACGCTTTATTTAAAATTAGATGTACAATACATCAGGTCAGTCCTCCGCGGTGGTATAGCGGTTAGGGTGCTCGGCTGCGGACCCGAAGGTCGCGGGTTCGATCCCGGCCGCGGCGGTCGCATTTCGATGGAGGCGAAATGGTAGAGGGGCCCGTGTACTGTGCGATGTCAGTGCACGTTAAAGAACACCAGATGGTCGAAATTTCCGGAGCCCTCCACTACGGCGTCTCTCATAATCATATGGTGGTTTTGGGACGTCAAACCCCAGATATTATTAATACATCAGGTCGACGTAGGCTTCCCGAGTATGAAATACGGTTTGCAATGAGAGAACAGCACTTTCTTGCCAACTGTCACGAACGAGCGCAAATAAGAACGCGTCGCCAATTTCAAATGGCGGTGCTCTGCCACCGCTCTGTCACGACAGGCACCGCTCTGTCACGACGGAGCCGGCACAACGAAGAAACAAGCTTGAAAAGACGCCGCGCGCGCCTCCTCTCCCCCCTCGAAACGACCAGCAAGCGCTCTCGGATCGGACCGCCGAGCGATGTCTCGAACCCTGAGGAAGGAAAGGATGACGCAGCGCCGAGTTAG
Source organism: Rhipicephalus appendiculatus (assembly GCA_030522465.1). NCBI lineage: Eukaryota > Metazoa > Arthropoda > Arachnida > Ixodida > Ixodidae > Rhipicephalus > Rhipicephalus appendiculatus. Next base: position 57,335 of record JALIZH010024773.1, on the reverse strand, counting down.
GCCGCGATGAGTGGAAACCACCAGAAAGATCTCGTCATTTCAATAGCTTTGGCTGTGCTGCGCGCCGAGGAGAAAGTACGGAGCGAATATAAGCAAGCAGCGAGAGGAAGGAGTCAGTGAGTGACTGCCCGGCAGTGACAGTGCGTGGCTGAACGATGGTGGTGTCGGTGAAGTTTTGTTGATGAAGTGCGGTCAGTCGATCTGGAAGAATCGCATGATGACGCCTTGGGAGCTGCACAAGTTTTGAGGAGCGTTTCCTGGAAGAGAAACCTCCAGAGGCGCCAACGCACGGGACAAGCAGCGCTGGACTTTGTGCATTCAAGCATTCAAGATTAGTTCCAAGAACTTTGGACTGAATACGTTTGATGAACATTCGAGTCGTTAAGTGTCTTGGATAGTTTTAATGCCTAAGATTGCATTTGTAGCGCGAGCCGTTTGTTCGATCCCGTTGTTTTGAACGCCATCGTAGTTATCTTGTGAGTTGTACTGTATTTGATACCTGCCAGGTGTGCATGTTTGTGTGATACTTGTACTGCTTTAACTGAGAATATATTTTGTTTGTGTTATCAACTCTCCGCTCTGACTCGGTCTTTGGGCCACAACCGGCGTTCGCTGGCGCACTAAAAGGACCAACGCTAAATTGTCCCCGCTTTCGTGGTGCGTTTCGGGAGGCCGATACGTCAGCCCTTGAAATCCGCCCGGTGATTGCCTCCCCATTAACGGGAAAAGTGACAATTATTCTGGCGTCCGCGACAGGACATTTTTGGTGCTCAGTGTGTCCAAAGTAGGCAGCAAGAGCCTTGAGTCGTCGGTAGTGCGATCGGAACGGTATTAGTGCAGATAGTGTTCGATCGGAACGGGTGTGCGATCGGAACGGGTGTGCAGATAGTGTTCGAAGTTCGGCAGATATTTTGTGCCCACGGCTAGGTTCTGATTGAGAGGCATCATGGATCTTGAAAAGTTACTTGCTCTTGGAGAAAAGATGGGTCTTTCTGGGGCCGAGCTGCGGAAGTGGGTTAGTCAGAAGGAAAAAAAGAAGAAAGGGAGAAGGCCAAAGAAAAAAAGGCAGCTGAGCTAGCTTGAAAGAGAGAAGTTGGCGGTTGAGAGGGCCAAGGAGTAAAAAGCAGCAAAGCTTGAAAGAGAAAAGTTTGCGGTTGAGAGGGCCAAGGAGGAAACAGTAACAGAGCTTGAAAGAGAGAGGCTGGCGGTTGAGAGGGCCAAGGAGGAAAAAGCAGCAGAGCTTAAAAAAGAGGTTGGCGGTTGAGAGGGCCAAGGAGGAAACAGCAGCAGAGCTTGAAAGAGAAAGGTTGGCGGTTGAGAGGGCAAAGGAAGAGAGAGCAGCTGAGCTAGAGAGAGAGGCTTGCAGCTGAGAGGAAGAAGGAAGAAAGAGAGCAGTAATTGAAACTGGAGCTGGAGAAAGAGAGGCTGGCAGCTGAGAGGGCGAAGGAAGGAAGAGAGGCGAAGGAGCGGCAGTTGAATGAAGAGAGAAACTGAGATGGCTGAGAAAGAAAGGCAACGGCAGCACGAGATAGAACTCGAACGGCTCCGTTTGCAACAGCGAATTGAAACTCCCGTCCAGGCTAGAGTCGAGAGCAGTGAGAGGGAAGATAGTAGCTTCCGTTTGAACCCAAGCAAACTGCTTGTGGCATTTGATGAGATGAAAGATGACCTTGATGCGTACCTGCACAGGTTTGAGACGATTGCTAAAAGCCAGAATTGGCCGGAGCATCAATGGTCTGCTGTTTTGAGTATTTGCTTGAGTGGCGAGGTGCTCAGTGTGTACGGTAGGCTGACGCCAACCGATGCAGCTAACTATGTAAAGGTGAAAGCTGCTGTGCTGAAGTGATTTAGATTCACTGTGGAAAGCCTCCGAGATAGGTTTCGAACAGGAAAGCCAGCTGATGGCGAGACGGCTACGCACTATGCCGCACCACTTAGCCATTATTTCGACAGGTGGATCGAACTTTCAGAGACGGCGCAGGAGTACGGTGAGCTTAGAGAGCTCCTTATTAGAGAGCAATTTCTCACCAGTTGCCACCCGAGCCTGTCGCTGTATCTGAAAGAGAGGAGAGCTAAGTCACTCGAGGATATGTTAGGATTGGCCGACCAATTCTTGGAAGCGCAAGGTGGCACGAATTTGGTAAAGGTAAAAAAGGATGATTGCGAGGATTCGAAGAAACCTGCACCTGATGAAAAGAAGAATTCGCAGGAGAATGTTACGCGATGCTTTTTGTGTAACAGAGTGGGTCATCGCGCTAGCAATTGTTGGACGAACTTTACGCGTCCGAGTGTGATGAAATGTTTTAACTGTGGACAAACTGGGTACAAGGCAGACGCATGTCGCAACGAAGCGAGCAAAGCCCACCAAGCAGCCTTTGTGTATGCCCTGTCGAAAGAGCAAGCAGAGGAGACAAACGGTTAGTTTTGTTCAGCCCAGGAGCCGAGGAACGAGGCGGACTGGGCATACCGTCTCCCCAAATCTCCTTATATACGATCGATGGACTGTAGCGCCTCCTTGTGGCGACACGCTTCAAGGTACACTGGCAGCGACCTCTACATCCCTCCTTTTCACATTTTATGGGCAGGTCTTTACAACTCCAAACGTCGGGGTGGCCTCACGATACGACCACTGTGAGTCCGCGTCACAGTTTCATGTGGTGTTACTTCCGGCTGCACGGGTTCTTGCGGCGCTGCAGGTTGTAAGTTCCCGGGAGGGGGCCGGCGGAGAAGCTGCTGGTTGAGATTGACTCGTTTCTGTCGAATGAGACACCAGGTGTCGACGATTACGCTGCAGGACGCCGCTGGGGGGTCTGAACAAGGTTGGACCGCGGACGCTGGGCCTGTGAGAGCACTTCACCACTGCAGCACGTGTCAGTGACAAATACACGCTCCCCAGGACTTAGAGGGATCAGCTTGCTTGAAGCCCGACGGCGATTGTAGTTTTTCGCTTGCTGTGCCCTGTAGCCCGTATCATTTTCTCTGAAACTTGTATGACATAGCAATGACGGCAGCAGTTGTTCCGATAGTCGCGGGAGACGTGTTTGCAATCTCCTTCCCATCAAGGCTTGGGCCGGAGAACTACCGTTCGGACCGGGCGTGTCACGGTATGACACTAAGGCCAGGTAAGGATCAGGGCTTTTGGACAGCAAGTCTTTCACCGTGCGCACGATGCGCTCCGCCTCTCCATTGCTCTGGGGGTACCTTGGGCTGCTGGTCTCGTGACAGAAGCCATATGACTGTGCAAACTCTGCAAACTCGTAAGACACAAACTGTGGTCCGTTGTCGGTCCGGACAGCGTCACGTACGCCAAAACGGGCAATGCAGCTCTTGATTGCCGAAATCACTGCTGGTGCCGTGGTGGACCCCACGGAGACTACTTCGGGGAACCTGGAATAATAATCAACAATCAGGACGTAATCACGCCTTTTAAGCTGAAACGGATCTATAACAAGGTGCTGCCATGGCCTGTCGGGTGTAACCGTTGGCAACATAGGCTGGGAACGCTGAACTCGAGTCTCGGCGCATACTGCACACTGCAACACCATATGGTCGACATGCATGTTGCAGTTAGGCCACCAAACAGGCTCGCTGGCCCGTTCTTGGCCGCGGCGCACTCCCTGATGCCCTTCTTGTAAGACGGCGAGAATGTCCTGGCGCATGACGCAAGGCTGAAGGACTGACAAGCCGTCGGTCCAGCAGAAGGATGCCGTCGTATATGCTCAACCTGCCCCTCTCCTTCCTAAGGAGAGTGACCTGTAGTGGCACCTTCTATTTGTCTGGCCATCCTTTCATGCAGAAGGTCACGACCGCAGAGCAAACTCCATCTTGGGCTTGATGCATGCGCACATCCTCTAGGCGTCTCGCTACCAGAGATGGTAATTCCTTAAACACTTCGCTGACGAAAAGCTCCAACGTCTCTACTATGCGGGTAGCCGGTAATTCAGAGGGAACTCGTGACAAAGCGTCTGCTGTGGTCAAGTGCTTCCCAGGCACATATTTTACCTCATACTGGTAGCGCATCAGCTTTATTCGCATTCGTTTTATGGGAGGTGGCACGAGCTCCAAGTTCTTGTTACCCAAAAGGGCGACCAGAGGAAGATGGTCTGTCTCTATTTCAAAGGTGAGGCCGCAAAAGAACTGATCGAATCGTGAAATGGCCCATGTCCCGGCGAGACTCTCCTTCTCGGTCTGACTGTAGCGTGCCTCTGTCGGAGTGAGCGCCCTTGAAGCGTACGCTACAGCCCGTCGAGTACCTTCAGGCTGGTCCTGTAGAAGTACCGCTCCCAGACCATAGGAGCTGGCATATGCGGATACTACTGTATGGTAGCAGGAATCGTATTTTGCCATGCACGTGTCGGAGCTCAGCAGCAACTTGAGTCGTGAGAAGGCCGTTTCTTGACTGGGACCGCAAGTCCAGGTGCTGTTCTTGTTCAAAAGGGAACGAATGGGCTCCGTAACGTCGGATATGTGGGGTATGAAGCGTGCGACGTGTTTGGTCATTCCAAGTAACCGTCGTACTCCACTGACGTCGGTCGGCGGCGGCGGGTCCCTGACAGCCTTAACCTTGTCAGGGGTCTGGTGAAATCCCGTCCGCTCCAACCACTACACCAAGGAACTTCACCGAGTTGACCGAAAACGCACACTTCTTTTCGTCAAGGGTGACACCCTCCTCTTCCAGGCGGGTCAGGACAGCATTCAGGCGCTCGTGCTTCAGCATTCATGCTTGGATTGCACTCATGGGCGTCGGCAGGGTTTTGTCTGGAGGGCGCAAGCCCGTGTTGTATCGCAGTAAGGGGGGAGGGGGCTTGAGGGGCAGGTACTGGTGTGGCCGGGGGACGGGGGCAATAGCCGCCTTGTTGCACCCCCTGACCGTTGCAAATGACTGCAGTTTGTTCCAGTAATTTTGGTTCAGTGAGGAGGATATCACGAAGTAGTTCTTATTAATACCGCACAGGGCCGTCGCTTGTGTATCAGAATATAAGAAATAGTTATCGCTCATTATATATACAGCGCGCAGGGCCAGTGAGATTAACGTAGCAAAGGCAAGCTTGGTCGAGTTTCTGTTCACGCACGTGACATAACGAAAAGCTTAAAGAGCTACGCCTTCTAAAAGTGTCTGCACTGGCTCAGGTGCAAACCTTTAGAGAATGCACTAAACAGTGGCAGCAGGTTTCGCTTATGAATTTCTGATGAGCAGTCCGCCAGGCGCGCGCTTGCCTTTATGAGTAAACTACGTATGTACGTACACCAACCAAATGAAGCCGTAGTCTCAGATATCCTGCACAGCTCAGGTGCGCCCACAAGGTGCGCTTACCAGCGAGGCGATTCGGAGGCCGGGTCTTCGGCTCATTTCATTTCATTTCATTTATTAATACCCTCAAGGCCAAAGGCATTACAGAGGGGAGTGAGTAAAAAAAAACAAGTAAAAGCAAACAAGAAACGCAGCAAACAATAAGTAAAATACAAGTTCTTCGGCTCCTACTTATACAGTGTTAGCTAATGTTGTTTTAAACAGTTGATGGTCTTCAATGGCGGCGATGCTTCCGGGAAGGCGGTTCCAATCCTATGATGTACGCGGAATAAAAACTATGACAACAGTGATCAGTATGACAGGAAATGATTCCAACTTTGTGGCAGTGATCAATGCGAATGGAGTGGTAGGATGGTGGAGCGATTAGTTCATTATGCAGATGGCTGTTACGGAAGTAAATTTTGTGAAAAAGGCAGAGTCGAGAAAAATAACGGCGTGAAGCAAGTGACGGCAGACTGAGGGTTAGTTTCATGGAGGAGATACTAGCAGTTCGGTTGTAGTTATGAAGAATGAATCGAGTAGAGTTATTTTGAACAAGTTCAAGTGAATCGATTAGCTTGGCAGTACTTGGATCCCATACAGCAGAAGCATACTCAAGTTTGGAGCGGATTAAGGTTTTGTAAAGAATCAGTTTGAGTGATGCGGGGGCAGAAGAGAAATTGCGTCGTAGGTATCCGAGCATTCGGTTAGCGTTGTTAATTATATGGTTTATATGAAGAGACCAAGTTAAATCTGATGTTATGTGTACTCCAAGGTAGCGGTAAGACGTTACTGACTCTAGGATGTTGTTGTTAAGCTGGTATGCAGGTGGGTTAGACGCAGTACGGGATACACGTAAGACTTTGCATTTATTGTTGTTTAGTGTCGTTAGCCAGTGGTTACACCAGTCAGAAATAGCGTTAAGATCAGTTTGCAAGGTAGTTACATCCTGGGCGTTAGTAATTTCACGGACCACAACACAGTCATCAGCAAACAAATAAATGTTAGAAGTTACGCGCTGAGGTAAGTCATTGATGTAGATTAAAAAAAGAAGGGGTCCTAAGACCGACCCTTGAGGCACTCCTGAATCGACTGAGCTACTGAGTGAAGTATGATCATTACAAGTTACAAACTGAGATCGGTTATAGAGGAAGTGTTCCAGCCATCTTAGGATTTTCGGACTGAGGTTAAGTTGCGCTAGTTTTGAGAGAAGCAGTTTGTGGCAAACCTTGTCAAATGCCTTTGAAAAATCCAAGAAGATACAGTCGGCGAACGAGCGGCAGTCAAGAATTAGATGAAGCTTATGAGTAAATGCAATTAGTTGTGTTTCACAAGAGAGTGTTTTTCGGAAGCCGTGTTGTGCGTGCGAAAAAAACGAGTTTGAGTCAAGGAAATGAAAAATTTCGGAGTAAAGAATGTGCTCCAAGATTTTGCACGAGATACTGGTTAATGATATTGGGCGGTAGTTGTATGGGGAAGTGCTGTTACCTGATTTATGGATTGGAACCACCTTCCCAATTCTCCAGTCGTCAGGAATTTCACCTGTATCAATGGACTGTTGAAAAATTAGTAACAAAAACAGAGATGAGTATGCCTTTGTACCTTTAAGAAATTTGGCATTAATAAGGTCGACACCCGGACTTGCGAAAACCTTCAAGGAGTGTATTATTTTTTCAATACCATCGCTGTCAATGACAATGCCATCCATGGGTAAGTAGTTGTGAAGGGGCGGATTAGGTATAGACGAACCGTTGTAAAGGACAAAGTTGCTGCAAAATACATTGTTAAGGATGGTTGGACAATCGGACTCAGCGATAGAGACTCTACTAGAATCAGTCAGTGTTACTGATGTTTTTGACGCAGGATTAATAACGCGCCAGAATTTTTTGGGGTTATCGCGGAGCATCGATGGCAATGTGGTCTGCATGAAGTAACTTTTAGCTTGTCTTAGTGCCGCAACGTAAGTTCTGTTAGCTTCTTTGTATGTTGCCCTAACGGTCTTCTGAAGGAGTTAGTTTAGCCGTACGATATAATCTTTTCTTTCGGTTGGATAGGGTCTTTCGCGGCAGGTCTTTCATTGCCTAGGGTCTTTCGCGGCAGGTTTTTGGGACGGCACCGCACCTGGTGTAAGTCACCCACGGAGGAGGGAAAGATAGGAGAGGACACGCCCAGCCGGCGCGCTACGTGAAAACGTGTGGAAGAAATGACGTCATGGCGGCCATATCCACTGGGCACAATGACGGCGTTGCTATGGTTACGTGTTGTGCTGTGTAGCTGATGCAGCGGTTAGCAGCAGCGGCATGTCCGGCCTCTGTAGGTCTCGCACGGAACCGTGGCGGACGATATCCATGTTTTGTGCCGCGTTGTTAGCTACGCAGTGTTCTCCCCAGGCGGTTATTGTACCTAGCAACGTTTACAAAGCCTGTTGTTAGCCACGAGGCCTCAATACTGCGTGAAAGGAGCGCGTATATTAAGGCGAAAGCCTTCAATTACTCATGCTCACGTCCGTCCGTCCGTGTCCGTCCATGTGTCCGTCCGTCCGCCCATCCGTGTCCGTCCGTGTCTGTCCGTCCGTACGTCCGTCCCCCCGTGCTCGTCCGTCCGTGTCCGTCCGTCCGACAAAACAAAAAGACGTGGCTAGTCAGTCGAATGGCCACAAGCTTTCGCCGAACACACTTTGGAATGTACAAAGTGTCCAATTTTTCACGTGCCGTGCAGCAGATGACGCCGATGAAGTATTCGAAGTGCTCAGCGAAATCGGGTTCAGGCACCATGACAAAACAGAACCACGACGAACGCCTTGCAGGTCAGTGATGGTTGTGCAGTGTTCATGCTTTTGAGAACGTATGAAACATTTCTGCTCCGCTAGGCGAAATGAGGACAGCCAATGCACATGTGTAGTTTCGTGTTCGATATGTGCACAGTAATAACTTGCTTGTGCGCATTAAAATCCGTTTTCTGTTTCGCTTGCTATGCTCGCTCCTAGCAGTGTACTCTCGGCGTTACAGCAACCGCGTTCAAGCAGGCGGCGGGAAGCTCCCTATACCTGCCATGGGACGCGCTCTCGCATGCTGATATGCAGCGGCAGCGCCGATTTAACTACTAGCGGCTGCCGGACATCCAACTAGTAATAAATTACGAACAGAATATTTCTTTCATGACGTCACTGGTGAGGTCACCAAATAGAGGGAAAGGGCGCAATACCGAGAGGAGGAGGATTGCCTCGGAAGCTCTCCTTTCCCACTTCGCATGCAAGCAGAATGTGTTCCGTGCCCTCTTTCAGGTCATTCGTAAAATTTCATTACCAATTTTTTAAAATTTTGTTCGTGTGATCTGAAGCGGCGAAACTTAAGCGCACCGATTGCTCAGTAAGACAAAACTCGATCGAAACAAATAAAAGTAATTTTTTATTGCACGTTCCGTATTAAAAAAAACAGATACATATGCGTAGTGTGATAGTGTATATCTATAAAAGCAGCTTTAATTCACAACTGAAATATGGACATAATGAGCAAAAAGTGGACGCAGAATATCCGAACCAATGTGAAAATTTAGAACAACCGCGAGCAGGACACGCCATATTTGACTCAATCACGTTTGTTATGACGGCTCACATATTTTTTCTTACAGAGTTTGACTACCAAACGCGACAGAAATTCAAAGGAACAGAGAGGCTTGAAGCGATGAGAAGTTCTTCAAGAGAGAACGACGCTGAAAACAATGTTTCGGCAAGTTGACTTGCCTTCGTCAGGGCAGCAGCGTTGCCTTCACGAAGAAAAGCTCACTTTTCAAAACGTTGGCTCCAGCGACATTTCCTGTAACGATTTCTAGAAGCATTCAGTCCATCACATGTATTTCAGCGACAGTAGTAGAAGTAAAGAACCAGAAAGTTTCAAACTGGCTACATGAATTTCATCAACAGGAAGGGGCCTAAAATTGCTTCACATCATTTGAGCTACATGCCAAAAGTAAAAGATGAAAAAACTATGTAGCCGAGCCAACACGCATTCAAGCCTTTCATTAAACGTATTTTGCCGACACCAGGTAGGCTGTCGGCTTGACCAATAAGTCTAACAACACTGGGCTTATGTCAGTCCAGCCAGGCTTGCAGAGAACTGGGTTTACTCATGTACTCATGCAAAATTAATACCTGCTGAAATAATGGGCCCAAATACTTGTGCTCACCCGTTGTCACTGGGAAACCTCAAAAACCTTCGCGGAACTGTAATCCCCGGGTTAACACACCGCACAGCCGCGACAAACATGTGATGCCCGATTTAGCCATCTTGGTCTTAGGCATGGTTGACTTACTTGGCGTAGCTCACTGCGGCTTCCATTCTCTGCACGCCACAACTTTCTGTCTTATCTTAGCCGTACTTGGCACGCCAACCGATCAAGATAACTGAGCGCGATCCAACTTGTGATATCGCTGAGTGAGTGGCAAGGAGGAGCGGACGCAAGCGCTACGATTTCATGCCAACCACTTCTGGCGCTTTGCCTGATTTAAAAAATTGGGGGGACCCTTAAGCTTCGCCTTTAAGAGCTGAACGCGATAGCGATATCCCGTACCTACTGCGTACTTCAATCACTTAGTGCATACTATGTAATGGGTAGTATGGTTTAAACCAGGAGAAATTATGCGCGGCAAATGCGGGAAATGTTTTCGAACTTGCTATGCACCCACTACGTGGTGTTAAGGGAATACGCGCAGTAAGGTGTGTGCCGTTTGTAATGGGTGGCTGGCTTTAAACTATGGAATCGTTATGATAGTCACATATTCTGACGCCCGATGGCAATTTATGCTTGTACCACGCAATACTCCTGGGATATTACATGTTATATTGCGACGCCTATATAAAGGACGCTTGCGTTTGCGAAGCATGGAAATAATTTTCACTGCATTTCCAAGCAGAGGAAGTTATTTTCACCGTATATCCAAGCAGAGGCATGGCTGTGTGGTAGAACACCTGCTTGCCACGCAGACGACCCTGGTTCGATCCTCACTCGGGCCTGAAAATTTTATTATTTATTTTATTTGCATCTTTCTCGATTTTTCGGTCACGGACAAGGTGATGATTTTTCGGTCACGGACAAGATGATGATTTTTCGCTCACAACCAACGACGCCGACGCCGGAATTTCTGCGAAACGAGCTCTTTAACGCTATCGCGTTAAAATTCACAAAATAAGAAGCAAAACAAGACAAATAAACAAAAGAAGAGTTCTTTACAGTGAAATTTTTTTACTTGTAAAAACTCGCGAAAGCAAATAAATTCGGACATCCACACCAACCTCACTTCGTTCAACCAGATCTTAAGATGCCCGAGAACCGCTACGAGCGTGCATGTTCCTTGAAACCGAAACTACCGCTCCGTTTCCGGGGCCTGGTTCAAGTGTCACTCGCACACCTGCACCGTGCACAAGGTCGACCACCGCGGTTGCACAATGCCGACACCGGTGAGCTTTTACGTGGAACACCGAGCACGGTGACCGGGCGTCGCGTGAGAAACGGAACGCAACCATAGATGGCGGCGCACGGCCGATAGTGTTGTCTGTTTAGTGCGTGAATAAATGTCGTTAAAACATTTACACCACACTCGCCGTAGTCAATGCATCTAGCATGGCGTTTTTTTGTGCTTGCTTTCTTGTTGACCAACTCTTACTCGCTGTTATTGCTCGGACGAAATGATTTCGCCAACGGTATCGCGCTGGCCCACCGTGTTAAGTCCCGTTCCGTTGGTTTCGGATAGCCACAACACGCGTGCCGTGCAGCCCACGTGGTTTTCGAGTCGCAGAGGGAAACGCGCCTTCTACTTCGCTTATCACATGTAAACAAGAGAGCAGAATCTGCCCAGTTAATATGGCCGACTTCCGGCTTCACCACGACTTCACAGAGAGTCACGTGAGGGCCTCTCCTTGCCTTTTCCTTCCTCCGTGTCGCCTATGCATATAGCCTACGTGCTATATGCACGTAGGCTATACTTGCTACACGGAGGCCCTCAAACTGGCGAGACCCTCAAACACTGTTACAAGCTTACGAAGAGTGGCGCGTACGGCGGGTATAGCAGAAGTCACTGTCAGCGAAGTGCTTGCTGCACACGGTCGATGAAGGCGTGGAGCGCTGTCCCATTCTGAGCTTGACTATCCTTTCTTCTTCAGCTTCGGGTCCTTAGGATAGTTGTGAATGCTAACGCCATGTTTACGGGCGGACAAAGTGCAGCGAGGCACAGAGCAGTACTTCACCATTGCGCAGCACTCGCCGCAGAGACAAGCCGCCACAGTTCTAAGAAACAAAGCACTGTGCTTCTAAAATTAACATCAAAAGTAGATACCTACGGTTGTTCGAATAGCGGCGGTAGCCACCATACACAAGATAAGCAACTGAATTGCTCCGTAGTTGAGTTTTACCACGACGGTGGTTTCTACACGGCGCCGGGCCTACCTAGCAGACGAAAGCGCGCGAATCCCTGCTATGACGTCATACAGGCGCGGTTCGCAGCGCCACCATCGGTCGCGCACCAGGCGAATAGTGAACTAGAGTTCGTCTATTCATGTCCTTTTAGATCGCGCCGGCGCGCCGTCTCGGAGGCCATGCTTGTTCCCCACTTCTTTTTCGCACGCGCGCCTTTTGTACGATCGGACGGCCGCAGTGCGGCAACAGCGTCAGCACGGTTCTGAAACTAAAACTGTGCTTTTGCTGTTTAAACAAATACAGCATCAGTGATCGAGGGGTGCGTTTTAATTACGGCTACGGCTAACAGTAACAACTGTTGTTCGTACGGCTGGCTAAATGTGTGCGTCCGTGCATGGGTAAAACAAAATGACGTGGAAAACCTGCGTCTTTTGACAAGTGTTCGCGGTACCAGTTAACAGCTCTTGGTATTGAGCAACGAACTAATGTCACCATCAGTGGGTGCGTTAAGTTAAGGAGCTCGATCGCGCTCTAGCCAGCGCAGGGTGCTATTGCAAAGCTAACGATCTTACGGTTCAAAAGCGACTTCTGGTGCGTGATTACGGAGCGCGCTTTACTCGCTTCGACCCTGAGACGGGCCACGAGATCCTGCACGAGAGCTCGATCCTGCTACGGCTTCTGGAAGAATGACGTGTTTCCGATTTTCTTCTCCGATGAAGTGCGTTCGCCTTCCCCACTCGTTTCTACCGTGGAAGCAACGTAACATTCGCCATGTAACGATTTCGTGCCCCCGAAAGCAGTCGGCTGATATCGCCGTTAAGATGAGCTAGGCTACGAAGGCGTCGCACTCTAGCGTATTCGAGCGTGTTCCTTTGGAGTTCGGAACGCGCTAACTTGACATGCCCAATGCCTCGCCCTTAGTCGCCTTAAGGGCGAGGCATTGATAATGACAATGATGATTCAGCTGCAACTTCTTTCTTATTGATGTACTTTGTTAGCCTTAATTTACATATTATAAGTGGCACATGTAAGGAAGTTTTATACATACTATAAATTTCAAATCGCTCGATGAAACATTATTTAAAAGTACATTGCACGTCGTCGTAATAAAAGCAGGAGAAAACACTTATTTGTTGAAGGGCGACAGCTAATCGACAAAATATGGTTTCACAAACTTCGTTTCTGGGCAAGTTCGTTTACATTCGAACAGAAAGCCGAAATACTGCATATACTGAATAGTAACTGAAATAAAAATACTGCACGGAATTCCGCTACATATGCCTTGAAAAATAGCTGTTGTCCTGTGTTGAGTGTGATTGTTGTCCCGCTTCGAAGTGTCGCTTCGCAGTAATACATGAAATACCCCAATGGGCAACCGATAACTGTGGAACATCTATCGGACCACTTTTCTGGACATCACGTACATCCGGCGGATGTACGAGAAATTCCGTGGGCCGTCCAACAGGACGTCCGCAGGACTGTATGGCGCAAAGGAACTGAAAATCTCGCGTTAATCCCACCGGGCGTCAGAACCGGATATTCGGATATGTTCGGACGTATGCATATTTTGTGACCTTGTTTTGTTACGTCCAGCAGACGACCGCGGGATGTCCTAACGTTCAAGTGAGGCATTGGACTTTCTGTGGACTTCGTACATCAATGAATTCATTGTAGATACAGCATAAAAATGGAGACGCAAATAAACAGTAAAAGTAAGGACATTGGCATTGGCATTGAAGATACGAAGGCGGAACGGCCACACAGTGCTTGCAGTGATTTTATTATCTTGTGAAAGTTACTGTGTTCGTTAAAAGTCGGATCTATAAATACATGTTTCCGACGTGTTTTTGTAGCATCTTTGCTCCCAGGAAGGCCGAAGTCAAAGAACACGCGCATACACGAAAACTGTTTTCGGAGTGTTAAATAAAGATGAGAGCGAGCGACACGATTGTCGTACGTAACCAAAGGGGGAGGGGGAGCAGTTCAACCCCCCAGAATTTTCAGCTTTGCATCTGTTTATAAACACGCACATGAAAGGTGTGCACGGGCTCTGGGTAGCCCGAAAGCCCGAGCCCGGCCCAACCGGCGGGCCGGGCTCGGGTAGGCCGACGTCTTTTCATCTCAGGCCCGGGCCGGGATCGGGCCACTTAGTTTTTTTATCGGCCCAGCAGGACAAGGTGCAATACATACATTGGCACTTCCGAACAGCATGGGGTCTGGGTGCGAGAGTATGCCGCCGGGAGACTAGGCGCCCGGGTGCGAGATAGGCGTCCTCTGGTCTATAAGCCGTGGTTTTGAAGTAACTTTGTTTCTTCTAGGTCCGCCTCGCTGGTGTATTGGTTACGGTGCTCGGCTGTTGACCCAGAAGTCGCCTGTTCGATTCCGGCCGCCGCGACCACATTTTGATGGAGTCGAAGTGCTCGAAGCCCGTGTATTGTGCGATGTCAGTGTACGTTAAAGAACACCAGATGGTCTAAATTTCCGGAGCCCTCCACTACGGCGTCCCTGATAATCGTATCGCGGTTTTGGGACGTAAAACCCCAGATATTATTATTCGTTGTCGGTTCTACAGACAGGACGCAGAAATCCCGGTACCCACAGTATGTATGTATTTCCACGTGGTTGTGACGTCGATGAAGCGCGTGGCAGTATGTATGTATGTATGTATGTATGTATGTATGTATGTATGTATGTATGTATGTATGTATGTATGTATGTATGTATGTATGTATGTATGTATGCAAGACATTAATTTCTGTGGTTTGCGAGCCAAAATCACGATATCTTTACCAGGACCGCCACGCCGCAGTAGAGGGTTCTGGAAATTTCAGCCGCCTTAGATTCTTCAACTTTCACCAAAGTCTAAGAACAGGGGCGTCTTGCACTTTGTGTACATCGAGATGCAAGCAAAGCCGCCGGGATGTAACCCGCGCCCTTCGCCTCAGCAGCCGAGAGCTGTGACCACTGTGTCATTAAGGCAACCATGTGTGTGTTTGTGTGTGTGTGTGTGTGCGTGTGTTTGCGTGCGTGCGTTATTGCCTTTGGTCTGGAATTAAATTTTTTGTCTGTTTTATAACCAACTCACAGCTTACCTAAAATTATTGCCGTCTAGTATAGAACCAAGCTAGTCGGGTGGATTTGAGAATTCATGAATGGTAGGCCGTGAACCCTTCTCTATTGGTAAACAGTGGCATTCAAAAACCGATCTATTCTTCAATGTTCGCATGCTGGTCTATATGTCACAAAATTTTAAATCATTCACTTCTGTAAGCTCGCTGACTCAGAATTCGTAGAAATCAAGGTGTTTATTGCTTCAAGTACCGCAACTTGCACGGTTTCTATTCTTACATGGTGGGAATAGCTGCGAGGTGCATTATTCCTGGTTTCGTGTCCGTTACCAGCACTGCGCCTCTCGAGAGGGTCCAACACAAGTTCCATTACTGCAGTGACCCACAGTGCAGTTGTGTGGTCCCACTCCATTTACATTGGGGTCTGGAGTAAGAGAAACCTAAAGATAAATAAAACAGTTAGAGTTAGTCGCACAAGATAAATTATTTTTCCCATAGCTTTAAGGTATTCTGCACATGTAATATTACCAGCGTGTAGGGGTGTGGGAATAGTGAATTTGAGAACCGAATACAATATCAATACGAATCGATTACTTTTCTAATAGTAATGCAATCGTTTTTTTCGAAACAGCTCTATAATTTCATAGCATTTTATTTTCAAGAAATATTCTCTAAACTCTATCAATGGGACATTATGATTGCTTTTAACTAAAAAAAAAAAAAACTACTACAATTTTATAAACTGAGGCAGGCTCGTATGCATGAGCGACTAGAGAGTCCCGGAGATTCTGTAACTATACTGCGAAATACAACAGAGACTTCAGTATGTTAGGCGGCTCTTTGTCACAAGCCTTTCAACGAAACATAGGCATAACAATTAAGCAATGTTGACCCGAACATCGCACACGCAGATAAACATTTAATGGAAGAATAAACTCGTCTTCACATCATGAGCCTGAGTACCAAAGGCAGGTAAATATCATTGTTAAATACTTCATCTGCAAAAAAAAAAAATGCACATCAACGTAATATTTGCGTCCGGTGTTAGTCATGGAAACATGTATCAAAATTGCTCTTCTGTGTCTGAATGCCGCCGAAATCCTTACCGTCCCATGACCAATCTCAGGGTGATGATAGTAAATTTGCGACCCGTTCGCTTCGCTGACAGTGTAGTTTTGAGGTGTTTACGTTGAATGAGCGAAGGTTTTAGATCCTAGCAGTTTGAAAGGAAATCATCGTGGTTGGGGCATATTCTTTTAAATCTGTGCGCCTGGCTGTACGGTATCCCCGTTTTACAATGTCGAATGTGACTGCTATGGAAATGCAGGAGTTAGTGCCTGTAGGTCGGTTTGCGAAAGAGTTTTGTGGATAGACGTCCTTCGCTGGCTTTGACGGTAACTTCAAGAAAGTTTATTGTTGTTGATGAGTAATTATGAGAGAAAATAATGGTGGGACGGGCATTGTTGAAGTCTTCAATGAAGAATAAGAGACTTGCCTCGCCATGTGGCCAAATCATGAAAATGTCGTCGATGAAACGCTTGTAAAAGGATGGTTTTAACGGTGAATTCTCAATAAAATTATCTTCCAACATGTCCATATATATATTCGCGTGGTTAGGACCTACTCTAGTGCCCATAGATATTCCGTTTGTCTGGACGTACTGTCAGTTATCGAATTCGAAGTTGTTTAGTTCTAAGATGAGCTTCATCAGAGCACCAATAGTTTCACCATCAACTGGCTTGTCAAAACTGCTTTCCGCGTAGGCTTTTATGACAGCGAAAATGCCATCGCTGTGTGGAATGTTCGTGTACAAAGACGAGACGTCAAGTGTTACCAGAAAACTACCGTCGGGAACACTTACGTCCAAAATCTCTTTCAAGAAATGATTTGTGTCCTTTATTCGCGATTCCAACTGAGGCGCTCGCCACCTAGTGGTCGCGCCTGGAAACGGCACTAACAGGGTCAACCTTGAAATGAGATATGTTATCACTAGAGGCCGGATTTTTAGGCACTAAAAATCGTGTTATAGGCGCCAAAAATAGACAGGAAAAACGCAGTTTTAGGCCCCCCAAAATCGTAAATATAGGCACAATAAATTTTACAAAAACTCAAATTTTCGAATAAGGACGTGCGCGACCTGGTCTACGACAGGAAAGCAAACAAATGTTATATTTTATGATTGTACAAAGGCGTTAATGATTTAACATAGCCATGCAATGGTCCCTTTTCGGGCACGGTTTCCAGAACACGGTCTCTCCTTTTATTGTGCAGAATGGTAAGTTAAGTGTCCACCATCGAATAAACACGCTCCTGGGTCTGCTTCTTTTCGGCATGGCTGGGAAGGGCAGCACAGGATTCAATAGCCAGACCACTAAAAGGCCAGAAGGGTCTGTTAGCCTCGTATTGGCAGGGTCTAATAGCGCAGGGTCAATTTCTCCTCTGTGTGAACACCATAAAAGGCCCCTTACCAGGTTGGAGCGTTTCGAGCTAGAAGTGTAATGCATGCACTGCGCTAACGATCACGTCTGCCAAGATTTGCAACGCTACGCTTCGCGGAAGGAGGTGAAATGTCAGACTGAATGCCTCGTGCCCTTTATCTCACGGGCGCGCGCACCAATGTGGGGGGAGGTGAAGTTCAACAAAGAATGGTCCTGTGTATGTCACAGTACTACATGAAACTGCGAGAATTATTCGAGGCTACATGTGTAATTTGTGCAATCTGTTGCTTGAATAGAAGAATGAAAGGTAATAGAAATATTAAAACTCACAAACGGAATGTGTGCACGTTTTTCTTTAGTTTTTTCTTCGAATCGAGAGTGATGCGAGACTTAGCTGCCTATATTTCTTTCGTGTTCGTGTTCTCACCGTTCCCGCGTCGTGCCGGCGCCAGCCCTGACATCGCTTAGCATGTTTTTGGTGCATCGTCCCTTACAGCAGTTCCAGCTGTGCGACGCGCTCTGTCGTGGTAAGGATACAGGATCCATGCCAGCCTCTCCAAACGCATAGACGTCAGACTCTGGAGTTTTGCAGACACGTAGCGCCACCTGTCGGAGCAGTTTTGGGTAGTGCAAAGTCTGGCTCCCTTGCACAGTTTGCTGTGCAACCGGGTGCAACTAGCGAGTTGGAAACAACAATTAACCTAAATATTTGGTGTGTTGGCGCATTGAACACTCATAAAAACAGCTACGAATTTGTCCCCGCTAGTCGGACGCGCAACCGAACCGCCATGAAGTACGTGCCAGAACGACGGCAAAAACAAGAGCAGACGCAACAGCTCCGCGCGCTACGAAGAAAGGCCTCAGTCGACGCTGCTGTTGCCACGGACGTAAAGGACTTCAGTTTTACCGATTTCCGTAGCTGTTGCACGAAGCAGAACGGCGAGAGCTCCGGATACGGGCCGTTGCGAATGTGTTGGGTGAGCGAATTACTCGCGTTCTCCACAGCCGGTCGCATGAGAAAGTGTGATAATGTGGGTCTCATGTGAGTGCTTTGAGTAGCCTTGACGTAGAACCGTGGTAACCTTGACTATGAAGCTCAGCAGAGCCTCAGACCGCGGTGCGCGCCGTGCAGCAGTTAAGTGCAGACTGGTGAAGCGCGCGATAAACATCGCGCACTCCGCGACCACCCATAATCTTAACGCGCACGTACGCATTGAAGGTTCATAATTCCGGCTAGCAAATGCTAACACGTGCATAATACAAGTAAATCGCAAAATTTTGGTCGTGACAACCGTCAGGTTTTTTCTTACCCGTGGTCTCCGCGATTGCGATCTCGGAGGCCACAGTGGCCACGGTTTTGCTTTTCGTTGTACACCGAGAAAGTGGACACGCACGTATCCCCATTTGCAGTATATACAAACGGAAGACAACCGTCAGCAGTACATTCGAGGATGCGATATAAAACAGTTCGACGCACAGGAAGCGAGAGATGGATGGAGAATGCAACTTCAAAGGCGAAAATCGCCGGGACCATTCATGCCTGATAAATCGAGCTTTGTACCACTGATCGTAAGAAACATTACTCGTGAACGTACTTCATCGCTTTGACATTATGTATATGCCCAAATTTAACGCATTTAGGCGTTGTAGAACGCACGTCGGAGTGCCTTGAACTCGATGTCATGCGATGTTCGCTTGCGCTTGCAAGTTGAAGCACGCCGAAATAGCTGAAACATCTTTTGCATTGTAGCCGCAGTTCACTTTGATGAGCTTCCTACTTTTCTGAAGCGAGGGTGGATTGACGGAAGAAGCTTTCCAGGGTCCTGATTTTCAGAAAACCGCCCTCAACCCGAGCGATAGAGGGGGGGTTCTATAATGGCCTACGCACATTCGCTTGCGGACGGCTTTCTTTGCACTACCCAGTTATGGCCAGGGCGGCGATGAGAGCGCTGGTGGCGGCGTTTTTCGCAGCGCCGCCTGGGCAGAGTCTGACGTCTATAGACGGATCCATCCCACAGAAACAGGCAGTACACTATAGAGCGAACGCCGAAACGATACAACACCGCTTGTGCGCACGACCTGGCTTGGGCATGTCATGTGCACATTGTGTAATCTTGCGTGCGCATGGCGTGTTGATGCGTCAACGTCGTGTGATCTTCCGGCTCCGAGTTTCTCTGATACCGAAGAGGGCAGGGAAGGAATTTGGCTTGCGAGTGGCAAAGGTTTCAAGCTCACCTACCGGCATCATGCTTTCGCGGCTCGTAATGAACCAATTAAAAAGTTCTTGTGGTACAAAGCTCTTCATTGGGCAAGCGAACACTTCCAGTATCTGACTAAAATTTCTCATGTGACCTGGTGAAGCGCCCTTTAAGAGTAAATTACAAACGAAACAAAAGCCATGTGCACATCTGATTTTTTTTTACCTACTTTCTACTTTCCCCTGACGGCACTCCATGGTTTCGCATTCGCTCTCGCTCTCCATATTCCTGCTGCTGCACGCAAGCACCTCCTGTTTTCTGCCCCCCACCACGCCCAGGTCTTCAAGGAGGTGCTTCAATTCCATGGAAACACTGGACTGGAAAACTGGCGGTAGAAGCCGCCCGCCACGTCCTCGGCCATAGACGCCACTCTGCTCTTCTTCCCCTCTCCTCTTCCCGCCTTTCTTTTCCTCTCCAAATTCCACTGTACACGCTGGGACGTGCTCCCGTGTAGGGTTGCAGAAATAGCGTCTTTTCCTTTCCCCTGCTCCAACCGCGCGCGCCATGTCAGTGCGGTGGGGTAAGGTGGCCGGTGCGTCCCATTTCACTGCTGCTACCGGTTGCTTCCCGGATGTTTGTTGAACTAGGGAACTAGGTTGCTGCACCCCATAAAGTTTCGAAGCGTCAATTTTGCCCGGTAACATGAATTACGGTCTCAATCTATACTCAAAAGCAAAATTTGAGGCTAAATAACGTTCATATAGGCACCAATTTTTAAAATAGGCATTTATGGGCACTTATAGACATTTAGGCACAAACCCCAAAGATAGGCATTTATATGCACCATAAAAACACTATATAAGCCCTTCTTTACCCCTAATTCATGCTCATATATCAAAGTGGCGCGATAGGAACGCAAGGAAAAAAATAGGCATTTGCCTATAATCCGGTCTGTAGTTATCACGTTGAGCGCTTTCAGAAGCGGCCGCATAGTTCCTTTATTTTTCGCCATGCCGCACTCGCGAGCGCGGAAAAAGAAGAAAGCGATGTCCAAAGACCATTGCTGTGTGCCGCAATGCGTGGCATCGCGGTGGAAATGTGGCAACGTATCCTTCTATCACTTCCCGAAGGGTGCAGACGATGCGCGACGGAGAACAGCGTAGATCAGAAACTTAGGCACTGGAAAGAAGGTGACGGACACTATGGTAGTTTGTTCTAATCACTGCTCGCGACGACTTTATTCTCCCCGGTGAGTACACCATTATTTAGCGTGTGTGCGTTCTTGTCAATACTCGGGCTTCTCAAAGAACGGAGTAGTTTCGTTTATATAAGCAAGCGCTTTAGAATGCTTGTTGCGTTATGTGTGTGAGTGTATTTTTCGCGTATGCTTGTTTTCTGTGCAAGTCGTAGTGCTACCCATTCTCAAGTTAAGCCGCTGTAATCCTTCCCCCCCGAAAAAATTTTGATTTCGCGTGTGTATATATACACGCGCACAACCGCACGCGCTAATATACATATTGGCGGGTGCACCTCACCGAAAAAAATTATCGCTACGCCCTTGTCTCTGACGTACAGTCGGAATCACACTTGTCTAGAGCGCCCAGCCGGCCTCTGCAGCTGCTGTTTTCTGAAGAAATATGCAAAGACCAACGCCGTAATGATACCAAACATGGTCCTACCGCATGCAAGGCCTTTGTGCTATAATTCAAGCATGAACGGAAGCTTGTAGCTAACGCGAGGTCGAAGCTGCGGCCAACAACAGCGTCGACAGCCACGCGCTCCGCTGCTCTAGACAAGTGTGATTCTATCCGTACGTATCTTCCGCGTGAACTGTGGTAGTGAAACCTGAAATATATTTATTACGAACAAACGTACGGTGTTTATGCCTGCATTTGCTCTGCGGTGTCTACAGATCGTGCTGTGTTCTCATTAAACGCGGCGCGCTGACAGTTTAGGTTCGTCAGCTCGCAAGAAATTTAAGAGGAACTACAAAAAGCGATTGTTTCAGCTTATGGAGCGTTCGACTTGCGGGCGCATCGCTTGGTTCCTTTCCGACACAGTGCAGCGCAACTTACGTTGGAACAGGTTTGTTTCCGAGTGATGCATTTATCACCATTCCACTGAATAAACGATCGTTAATTTCCGGAAACCTAACGTGGTTAATGAAAAATTAATTTACTTTGCCTAGTTTTGAGTTCCTTAAATTTAATAATACTTTCAGCAGGGTCGTACAGCTGACATTTTTGGGGGGCGGGGTGGGGTTCAACCGCCCTGTACTTAAGTTCGTGCGTGCGTTGCGTGAATATGGTATGTTCGTACGTGCGTGGCGTGCGTATATATATATATATATATATACATATATATATATATATATATAATATATATACCTGCTTGGGATATCAAATACTACCAACATGAACAAGCGAGTGTTCGAAAGCACATCACCTCATTTATTAGAAACCTATAGTAACATGGATCGGCTAACGAAAGGAAGGAGCACTCCTATTCCAAGCGAAACTACGGGGAATTGTTTGCCTTATCTCAAGATACACTGACCAAGGCATAGCTCCGTTCTGTAATCAAGTGAACGGCATGCGTATTCAGCTTTTGACGTGACAACGAAACTCAATTGGGTACATGCAATCGGCAACAAGAGCCGCTACTGAGCTCGAAAAATGTGAAGGCCTTATCTGTAGCAGTGCAGCAACGCAGCGCACAAGTGCTTGCACCTTACGGAGACGCCCGCTACACATGAGCACTTGCATTCTTCAACCTCGGGCGCGCTGGACAAGTTCTTCAACTTGAAGTAAATCTGATGCGGTTTGCCGAAGAGGCTCGATGTTTGCAAGCACAGCGTAACTATTTCCGCTGTGTCTCCGGTGAAATCCTTTATGCCGATGACTCTGAGGTGGTCCGCGACGAGTACCATCACGCCTTCGACGAAGCAACGCAATCCGGCAGCACAATCGAGAAATTCAGCACAGCTCGAAGCGAAAGTGCCGCGTTGACCCTGTTAAGCGTAGCCATCTTTGTTTTTTCGACCACTGTTGCCAGCACACAGAGCGTTTTTTGGAGTTGCGAATAAATGAAGAAAAGTAGGTGGAATCCTGTTTATCAGACTATCGACATACCTGGATAGGTTTTCAGTTACGGTTCCTCTCCCAGATATGATAGGGCGTCCGGGGTTATTCAATTTATATAACTTCGGCAGGAGATAAAATCTGCCTGTCACTGGTCTGAGTAAAACGAGTGACCGGTCGGTTGCTTTATCTATCTTTTCGGTTTTTTTACCAGCAGCGCGAGTGTATCCTGCAATTCGACTTTGTAGTCGTTTGCGGGATCGGAAGGAGGGGTCTGTAGAAGTTTAGGTCCGAGAGCTGCCTCTCAGCTTCACTTATATAGTCACATAGATTAAGAATGACAATAGCGCCACCTTTGTCTGCCGGCTTAATTATGATTTCAGGGTTATTTGCTAGCTCTTCGAGTGCCCTCTTTTCTTTTGTTGATAGGTTATGTCGATAGGCAACGCGAGCTGTTTCGCCTGTCTGCAAAGATCACCCCAACAGCTTCCCCTGAGTGTTATGCTTTCCAGACAAAGAAGCACAGTTCCAATGAAACGGATAAGCACCAAACGCTGCACGCAAAAGTAAGGCGATGCGCTGGCACAAGTGAGACGACTTGCAGCTTTTCAGGAGCTGCGGCGCGCCTTCATTCAAATTTTGACAGTCACTTGTCACGGATAGTTCCTGTCTGACGTAACACAACGGACGCGCTTCGTGCGCGCCGAGCCCGATCCAGTTTTGATTTCGCCCCTGAAGTTCGATGACGAATATCTCGAGCTCCATACCACATTTTTTTTATTTCTAAAAAATGGGTATGCCATAAATTCGCACGCACTAGAACTTTATAATATAAACAACCCCTGAAGTCAGTTATTAAGAAGCTAATTAACGAGATTTTGTGAATCAGTCACAAAAGTGTCATGTTTACTGCGGCAAAGTTCGTCGAACCCACTTATAACAATACTCAAATGCCACGAAAATTCCATCGTTATCACCGATAATTGCTACAACCGGGTTGCACGAGGAAAAGGACGACCAGCTTTGAGAGAAAACTCATCATCAGTGATGAGAATAAAGACATCAGTCATGAGAATGATTTTTCGGACATGCTTGAACATTCGGAAGCTTTCATCACGGGACCGCGACAAGCCTTATAGAGCCAAAGTGTGACATCTGATGTTTTTGACGCTGAAACTCTTCCAAGTCTCAACATTTTACTCAAACTGCATCTCCGAAAAGACATTAATAGAAGCCACCGCCGCTACCGCGCCGTAGCGCATCTCGAAATTCCACTTTGCCACAGTACTACAGGACCGTGTGGTCTAGCATACAGCAAATCCGAAGGATCGCTGGGGGGACGTTGGCATTGTAGGCGCGGGTTCAGTAGGTTGAATTTCTCATTTTCTTCTTTCTTTTCAATGATTTTACGTTACATTTTCTTTCGGCATGGACATTCAACAGCCAGAAATAATTGTTATAAGTGATATTGCAGCATGCGGGCATTGCTGTAAGCGGGTTCTTTCACGATACAAGACATACAAATGTTCACGGTGCAGCACTTCTCATTGTTATAACTGTATATTGTGAAAACCGGTATCGTTAGAAGTGGGTAAAAACATGCATTATTAAAAAACACGCTCTCCCCCCCTCTCTCTCTCTCGATATATATATATATATATATATATATATATATATATATATATATATATATATATATATATATATATATATATATATATATATATATATATCGGGTGTCACGAATGCAGTTTTCGGGCGATCTGATGGTGCCATGGGGACCTGCCAATAGCCGGACCGAAGGTCTAGTGATGAGAAGAATTCGGCGCCTTGCAAGCAGTCCAGGGCATCATCGATGCGTGGCAAAGGGTACACATCTTTACGCGTAACTTTGTTTAAGCGGCGGTAATCGACGCAGAAGCGAATCGAGCCGTCTTTTTTCTTCACAAGCACAACAGGTGAAGACCAGGGACTGCTTGACGGCCGAATGACGCCACGTTGCAACATGTCGTCTACTTGGTCGGTGATCACACGACGCTCAGCAGGAGACACCCGGTATGGGCGCTGTCGCAGAGGCGCTTGTGAGCCGGTGTTAATGTGATGGACAACGGTGTGGGTTCGCCCTAACGACGTCTGCTGACAATCAAACGAGCCTCGAAACTGGTGAAGAAGTGCTAGGAGCTTCTCGCGGTGTGCCTCTTCAAGTTCGCCATCTATTGAGGGGGCCAAACGCATTCATGTTTGGGTGATCAGGCGGACTGGCAGATGGCGTCAGTGCATTAAGGTGCATATCACTCGCCCCGTCAAGGCCGAAGATGGAGGAAACTTCTAAGTCTTGGAACGTTCCAATGCATTCGCCGCGGAGCAAGGTTGTGGGAGACGGCAAGGGATTCGTGACAAACAAATTCGTAGCGTCGGTCGTAATGTCCAGAATAGCGAATGGCAACGCGAGGCTCGGTCGACGTTGGAAGGTTTGGGAGGGTGTAAACAAAACTGTAGACTCGGACACATCGGCACAGCACACGGGAACAAAGGCTGCGCTATTCGGTGGTATGTCGATGTCGTCGGCCACAAATAGCTTGTTCAACTCAGGTTCAGGCGACGAGGAACACAACGCAGAGAAGGCAACTTCCGCACGAGCACAATCGATAACCGCATGATTACGAGACAGAAAATCCCAGCCGAGGATCACATCATGAGAACACGCAGGCAGCACAAGAAATTCAACAGTATACAAAGCACCTTGGATTACAACGCGGGCTGTGCAGGCAGCTGACGGTCGAATATGGTGAGCGCTGGCAGTACGGAGTGGCAATCCCTCTGACGTCGTGGTGACCTTCCGAAGCAGGCGGCAAAGTCTCAAATCAATCACTGAAACGGCAGCACCAGTGTCCACAAGCGCAAGGGTACGATAACCATCCACAAAAACGTCGATGAGGTTTGCCGGAGAAATGCGAGGACTTGATCCTTTCGACGACGACGCAGTTCGTGCCTCGGGAACTGCGGCATCTAGTTTTCCGCCTCGGGAGAGTAGGGTCGACGGCGCATAGGTGACGGTGAGCGACGTCGGGGAGATTGAGATCGGTGGTTAACTGAGGGCAGGCGGTCGGGTGAAGAAGATCCTTGTTGCCGTGCTGTGCCACTAAAGCGTCGAGAGTCGTGCGGCGATCTTTGCATTGTATCTGTGTGGACGGGAGGGCGGCGACGGCAGAAACGTGCCACGTGTCCTGCATAACCGCACGAATAACAGATAGGGCGGTTGTCTGCTGTGCGCCACGGATTCGGAAACGTAGCGACTGGTCGGCCGAACGGAACCGGTGATGACCGAACAGGCACCGGCGAGGGCGCATAAGCTGGCTGACGAGGCGGCCTGGCTGCGACGACCTGTGCGTACGTCAAGGGCGCAGCCTCCAGAGGTGGTGAACGAGGGAAAGGCAAAGCGTCAGCGACCTCTTCTTGGATGACGTGCCTTATTGCTGGAGCGAGATGATGCGTCTGGGCTGGTTCGGGCGTGCTCGATAAAATGGACAGCTGCCGAGCGACCTCTTCACGCACGAACTGTTTTATGTGAGCCAACATGTCATTCTGGTCTCCGAGAGTCAATGCCGCGATCGAGTCACGCTGTTCCAGAGAGCGTCGAGTTTGGGCGCGTTGCTTGCGCAATTCGTCAAAACTCTGGCATAAGCTGACAAGTTCGGCTACGGTTTGCGGGTCTTTGGCTAACAACATTTGAAATGCGTCATCGGCTATTCCCTTCAGTATCTGTTTGATCTTGTCTGCTTCGAGCATCGATGGGCTGACACGCTTGCACAAGTCAAGAACATCTTCAATGTAACTCGTGAAGGTCTCTCCCGGCTGTTGAGCACGCTCACGAAGTCGTTGTTCTGCGCGGAGCTTTCGTACAGCAGGGCGGTCGAATACTTCCGAAAATGCCTTCTTGAAGGAAGCCCAGCTGGTAATGTCAGCTTCGTGGTTCCGCAACCAGAGACTAGCGACGCCCGCCAAGTAAAAGCTTACGTAGGTCAGCTTTGCCGCATCGTCCCACTTGTTCGCTGCGCTCACCTTGTGATAAATAGCCAGCCACTCCTCAACGTCTTGGTCGTCAGTGCCGCTGAAGATCGGTGGGTGACGCAATGGTATCACGCCAGGACATGCGGAGGCGGGAATCTGGGAGGTACCTTGGGTGGAGGGTTCTTCCGGCATTGCTGGCACTGGAGGTACGGTGCGACTTCGTAGGTCCAGCTTCGAAGGCTACCCAGCACCTCCACCAAATTATAAGGGGGTTTATTGAAGAAAACCAACGGCTTGATATCAGGGGCGTCAGTCACTGTCACGCGCTCTCTCGGCTCTTCGTCTTAGTCGTCTTCTACTGTTGCTCCGACCCGATGCTGCTGTCTCTCTTCCCCACTACATTATATATATATATATATATATATATATATATATATATATATATATATATATATATATATATATATATATATATATATATATATATATCAAGTACGTTGGAAAAATTGTTCCGGAAAGGATTGACGGTTCGGCCTCGGGACCGGCATTCCCGCGGCCGACACGTCAGTATTTTTTCGGAACAATTTTCCCTACGTGCTTAATCTATTTTTTTGAACCTTTACTTCCGGGTACTTGTTAGAACGTCATTGTTTTATATATATATATATATATATATATATATATATATATATATATATATATATATATATATATATATATATATATATATATTGTAGCGCTCCTTCTAGGAACTAACATATAAAAGACAATGCTTCAATCAGACGGGTGTCGTCCGCCATTTTATTCAAAACTTCTTCAACCTTCACTTCTACCCCTATTCCACTTCATCTTCTTTCGTGCTCTTATTGCAGACCGCTTCACTCTTCCTGACTTCTTTGATTGCACCTCCTGGTGTAATACTTAAATATGTTGCCAACGGAAGCACACTCTCTTTGACCCGAGGCTGCAGTGTACCACACGTTCTGCAATATCTCGCGTTGAGATGCTGTCTTGAAAACTTGGAACGGTCCGTAATATTTAGCATTTGAAGGTGTAACTCCTTTTCTCACAAGAACAGTCTCCAGGCTGGATGAGTGGTATGTCACTGTTGTGCCTTTTATCGAAATTCCTCTTTATCCGGCGCCTGTATACTTCTTGACCTTCGGTACTTTTCTCGGCTTCAGTAAGTTGGAGTTTTTCTAGGAGGCCTAGATCACCATCTGCAGGTAGTATGGGTGCTGTTCCTGTTGTAGCAAAATGAGGACTGCAGCCTAAACCCGTGGTGTACGACCGGTTATGGTGCTTCACAGCGGCCTAAAGGCAGCACTTCCAGCCTCCGCGAAAGTCCGGATACATCTTCAAAAACTGTTTGATGTCCCGTATGGCCCGTTCTGCTAATCCGTTCGCTGCAGAGTGATATGGAGAAGAATACTTAATAAGTATTCCTCGGTCATTCACCCTTCTTGCTAGCTTGGCACTACGGAAAGCAGGACCGTTATCGCAGACTAGGGTCTTGGTGTGCTTAAAACAGGCATCTCTGAGTAGATTGATGACGCTGTTCGCATCTTCTTTCCCTGCTTTAGCCACAATTGTTCTTGTATATTCGTCAATGGAAAGCTGAAAAGCTTGCGTTCGCGTGACTCCTTCCCCCTTCTTCTTAAGCTCTGCAAAATCTAGATGAACCTCTTCTAATGGTACTTTTGAATATTCGGGGTTCGTTATAACATCCGTCGACTGCTTGTACTTCACTTTGTTTACTTGGCAAGAATGGCATGTCCGGATATAATTAGTGACGTCCTTTTTCATACCTGGCCATGTGAACCTCATAAGCAACTTCTTGTATGCGCGCCAGAAGCCATCATGTCCAACTGATTCAGGGGTGTCATGGTAGAGATTAAGAATCTTCTGAACCAGGGTGGGTGGTACATGGTACTTTCCATTAATAAACTGCAGATCTTCTGTACCTTCCCATAGCTTAATATGCTCGATCATTTCTGGATTTTCACTGGACCCATGAACAAGCAATCTAGACAGTGCATCAGCATCGGTTAGAAGCGGGCCAGGACGGTGCGAAACGGTGAAATCAAATTGTTGCAGATAGTTGACCCATCTAGTAATGCGTCCTCTTGGTTGTGCCATATTCAAAAGTTGTGTCAACGCCTGATGGTCCGTGAATAGCATGAACTTAGCCCCTTCAAGGTAAGTCCGGAAATACTGAACTGCTTTTAAGACTGCCAGTGCTTCCTTTTCTGTAGTGGAATAATTAAGTTCAGCTGGTTTCAGAGTGTAGCTGCAGTATTCCACCACGTAATGCTTCGTTGGATTGGCCTGTTTTGAGGGTGTCTGATACAAAACTGCACCCGTTGCGTAGTGTGATGCGTCCGTATTCAGTACGAAAGGCAGAGAAAAGTCCGGTATGCGCAGGATAGGATCCGACGATATTAGTTTTACAAGCTCACAATAGACAGCTTCGCACTCCT
Source organism: Rhipicephalus appendiculatus (assembly GCA_030522465.1). Taxonomy (NCBI): domain Eukaryota; kingdom Metazoa; phylum Arthropoda; class Arachnida; order Ixodida; family Ixodidae; genus Rhipicephalus; species Rhipicephalus appendiculatus. The sequence continues at coordinate 28,359 of JALIZH010024773.1, read as the reverse complement.
CATTCCATTGGAAGGGTGCGTCTTTTTGAGTTAAACGTGTAAGGCACCGTGTCTTCAGTGCGTAGTCTTTGATAAACGCCCTGAAGTGTCCTGCCAGGCCAAGAAAAACACGCAGAGAGTGCACATCATAAGGTTTTGCCAGCTGAGAAATTCTTTCCACTGATTCCCGTTTCGTGCTTTTAGTACGTCCGTCGAACACCCTTCCGAGAAATACAACTTTGTCTTCAAAGAAAGCACTTTTCTTGAAATTGACTTTGAGTTGAGAAGTACTCAAAGCTTGAAGAACTTTTGAAAGATGATCCCTGTGCTCCTCTTTTGTCTTTGAATACACGATGATGTCATCAATGTAGACGTTGCAGAATAGACCCAAATAAGGTTTCAGAATATCAGTCATAATTTTCTGGAACCATGCCGGAGAATCTTTCCAACCACATGGTAGGCGGCTGTACTCAAATAAGTCAAAAGGGGTTATAAATGCGGTGTACTTTTTTAGTTTATTCAGTGAGTGCGATTTGCCAAAACCCCTTGCAAAGGTCTATTCTTGAAAAACAATGGCAACCACCAGTCTCGTCAATGATATCGTCTATCCTCGCCATTGGATAAGGTATCAACTCTGTTTGGCGGTTAAGAGCCCGGTAATCTGTGCAGAGTCTAAATGTTCCATCTTCTTTTGGGGCAATAGTTATGGGAGAAGCAAACCGAGAAACAGAAGGGCGGATAATACCAGCCTCCAACATTTCTTGGAACTCCTTTTTCAGCCACACCTTTTTATCTCTGGACATGCTATAAGGAACTCTGCGCACAACTCTGTTCTCACTAAGTTCGAAAGGTACGACGTGAGATTTCATCGCCGGAGGGTAGCTGCCCATGCACGTAAGTCCTGGGTACTTCAATTTAATGTCCTCCTGGTCGATAATCATCCTTGTTTTGTTAGGCGCCCCAGGGAGATCCTCTGCTCCGACGTTGTTCTCAACCATTAGTCTGTCATCCCAATAGATATTAATCTTAAGGTTCTTCATGTCGGGACGGGACAAAAGGAAATCGTAGCTGACGTCAGGAATGGCCAAAATTCAATGGTTAGGGTAATCCAGTCGTTATGCGTGGTCACGGACCCATCGTAGGCTTGCACGCGCAAGGCTCTACCAGCATGCAGGCGATTACCATCCACTCGACTCTTATTGATGATAAAGACAGAAGCCCCACTATCAACAAGGGCATTCATTTCAATGCCGTCTACGCTAATAGGGGCGTAAAGTAAGGTTGATGATATCAAGTAAACTGTCTCGGTGCAGGTTTTTGCTTGGGGCTTGTCATTGAACGTAATTAGCTCACGTGAAAGCTCTGCCTCGCTTAACGCTGAAAATCGCTCCTCTTCATTGTTCCTCTGGTGAACACATCCGCTATACTCGTTATTAGGCTCAGGTGGTAGAATGAACTTTCCATTGTTACTTTGGTTGAAAAGATCAAGGGCTTGTTTATCACCTTGCTGTTCTCGCGAAGAAAATGGGGTCACTGAGGTCTGTATGCATCGCAGAAGTTCATCAAGTGTTCTTGGATCACTGATTTGTACTTGACTGCGGATGTTGACGGAAAAACCTTGTTTACCAAAGCTACAACTGCAGATGACGGGAGCTTTGGTTCTGCAGAATGCAGAAGGCGGCGCTTCTCAAGACAGTACTCCAGCAAAGAGCCAGACGTGCATGTGAAGTGTAGTGCCGCATCCCATCTTTCTACAGCATTGCCTTGGAAAGACGCCAAAAGTTGCTCTGCCACCGTTCCCAACAGATTGGTGCTCTATCCATAAGTTGTAGATCGTACCACTTTCTTGCGATGGCACCCAAATAACGGCGCATGTTTACAATCCTCGTGTCGTCACTTTTCCACATATTCGTTTCACATGCATACTCAAAAAACCACATCCAATGACCGGCATTTTTCGAGTCTCCTTCAAAAAAGGTCTGGCTCTACAATTTGTCGTTGTGGTTTTTCTTGGCTAAGCGCCTTGACCAATGATCCCATTATTTCAGCTTGTTGCATCATGCACCTCTGTTGTCGCTCAACAGCAGTCAAAACACTGCTCACCTCCTCGGAAGCCGTTTCCTGCTTGAAGGTGCCACGGCGAATGGGTTCCAGAACGAGTTCGCTCAGTGTCCGGAGCTGCAGATTCACTTTCACTGATCCTGTTTGCACGAGGGCTTGACGGCTCATCCAGTGATGCTACCGAGGTCTTCTGATTTGGAGCAATTTTTGGAGCAGCAAAAGTTTGATTTTGGAGCACTTTGGAGCAGCAAAATTTCCATTTTGGAGCACTTTGGAGCAGGTAATTTAGCATCTGGGAGCACTCTGGAGCAACTAACATCCTAGAGTAGACTGGAGAAGCAAGTTGCAATTACATTCAAGGACCTGAATAATTATTTTGGGGCTCTTGTGAAGAGCTAGAAATATTTCGATTCATTGCAAATCTCAAGGAACCAATCATCTCAGGAACACTCTCTATTTCACTCGATGATGCAGAAATGAGGGCGTCATGCGGTTGAGCATTTTGGGACAACTTGTTCAGCGATTATTTTCGTAGCATATAAACACAATACCGGTTCAATAAAATCGTACTTTATGAAATAACATTCTATATACATGTATGTGGTACTCAGCAGACATTGTAGACAATCGCTGTGACCAGGCCCGTAGCCAGGAATTTTTTTTCGAGGGGGGGGGGCACCTGTTGAAAACCCCGAAAAACACCTATTTTCATCATGCATTCTCGGTAAAACACCCCCACCATTCGAAATTCGGGGGGCTAGCTCCCCCCCCCCTGGCTACGGGCCTGGCTGCGACGTACAACAATGCCTCAATGCTAAAGACTCACACTGTCCCAAATGCATTGCCCTAAGACGACTCCAAGCAGAAAGAGAGGTTCTTTTTCTTCACGATCGATTATATTGCTGGGCGTAACATGATGTCACTTAGCTAGCCTCATAAAGCCAACCTCCTCCGACACTCCTTTCCCTCTCTCTGAGGCCTGGAGCAAGAGCATTCTCACAGTGCTTCTGGACTATCGTTTGCACATGCGCAGGATTGCCCGGATATGGAGATTCGCTTCAATCGAGCTTCCGCGAAAGTGTCAAAGTTCGTTCAACGGTGGACTGCATGATTTAACAAACTTCGTTGTCCTTTTGCAGTGAGGTTGTATATGGCTAGGGAATTCTGTTTGTACACCGAAAACCCCCTGTAGTGCCCTCTAGAAAACAGGGCAAAAAAAAAAAAAGGAAAAAAATAAAACTCACAGGGAAGGTCCATTCATCTAAGACGACTCAAAGGCGAGAGCCATTTTGTTTTTATTGCGACAGCAATTATATGGACATTCTCGACGTTTGCCGCTGCCGTCATATTTTGTGTAATGTTCAAATCGATAACATCCCCCCGTGCATCGTATGTTTTACACTCGGGTAAAAGCGCGCGAGCGGGGGGCGACGAACGTGGCTGAAGCAGATATAAAGAGAGCCGGCCTATCTTCCGTTGCACGGAGGCCGCATCCGATAACATCACCGCGCCCCACCCGTCTTCAAAGAGCATGAAATAACGCAAAGGTAGGGGCGGTGGGGGGTGTTGTGTCGCTAGAGCAGCAACACTAAACTTTGACTTTAAGGGCGCGGTCGCGATCGCTGGCGCGTGCTGTTTCGGCAGGCATCACAGACGGTTCGTATACCCGTCTACGTGTTGTGCTCTCAACGCGTAACGACTGTGCGAAAACGCTTCTCTCCCTGGAGCGGCACTGATCCTTGATCCGCAAGGCGGCAATACCATCGCCGCGCCATTTTGGAGGTCCGTGCATACGCGCCGTTCGTGCTGCACGTACATCGGCGTGCAAGAGGTGTTCCGGAGGTCTCTAGTCATCCAAGTCGCCGTACGGGTCTCGAACACAGCGCGTGCAGAAAGCTTTTCGCGCATGTGGCGAGTGTGCGGACCTTCAAAATGGCGACCCCGCCGCTAGCGCTTCTCGCGGATGACGTCAAGCCTTACTTCGTATAACAATACAATTTGTTGGTATCGCATTCACTGCTTCGAGCTTAAGCGAAACTAACAAATTGTATTGTTACACGAACTAAGGCCAGCAGCTCTTTTGGACCCGATCTCGCGTAACTAAACAGAACGCTGGTTAATGGGAATATGGCCACTCCAGGTGCCGAAGCGGTTTTCATGTTGTCAGTTCTTTAAACACGAAGTAAGCGTAGAGAGCACAGCAAGATTACGAGCAGTCTCACCATGCCTCGAGATAGCGCGCGCCAGCGACTGCGCCTTTCGAGAGACGCAGCCTACCGCCCCCCAGAACGAAGCAATGAATGCGATTTCCACAAAAATAATTACAGCGCGAACACCCGGCACATTCACACACGCAGGCACCAAACACGCACCTGGGTGTGTGGGCGTGTGTGAATGTGCCGTGTGTTTGTGCTCTAATTATTTTTTTTTTTGGAAATCGCCAACCAACTAGCCCAACAACGAGTTCTTTTACTGTGAATGCGGTACCGTGATTTTATAATTTTTTTTTAAACATCAGCTATTGATCCTGGAAAGCGGGGGGGGCGGAGGTGTAACATTGTATCTATTCCTATGGTGTTCCCAGATTTCATTCCGCGATGTCCAGAAATAGACGTGACAAACATTCTGGCAGCACGCGTGCAGTTATTAGTGAAAATTGCTTTATTTACGTGCAGTGCGACTCTGGAAACGAGCTATCAGCAGCGTTTCTGGAAAGGACAACGTCCGCCGATGAATCGCCGCCACACTTACATGCTACCGATTCGCCAAAACGTCACGAGCCACTGCGGAGAGCACGACAGAAGCTGCATCGGCACCGCGCATAGGATCGTGAATTAGGCCTACTTGGGACGCACGCGCGACCACTGTTTATTCAGCGGAATAATTCTTAGCACGTGGTTGTGACTTTGGCCGCCCCGAGAACACGCTGCCAGGGGCGTAGCCAGAAATTTTTTTCGGGGGGGGGGGGGGGGGCACCTGCTTGATTTCGGGGGTGGCACCTCCTTGAAATGGTCATTTTTCACTATGTATGCCATGGCGAAAAAACATTTCGGGTGGGGGGGGCACGTGCCCGGTGTGCCACCCCCTGGCTACGCCACTGCACGCTGCACATGTTTTTACGCGCCGGCGTGGCTATTGCTGGTGATATACCCCCCCCCCCCCCCCCCCCCCAAAATCCGAGACTTTGGCGCAGTTTGGCGCAATTTCCGTTGATATTATCAGGATGGCGCAGCAAATCTGATTTGGCGCACTTTGGCGCAGTTGGCGCAGGAGTGGAATCACTGCTCATCGAAGCTTCTTGCAGCACCGTGTCGATCAGTCCGGTCGAGCTAACTTCGCGAGGAATGTCCATCGCTGGCTCACCGTGGACTTGGTACCGTGTGAAAACAAGGGGCTCTGATGACGCCTCGTCGATGAAAAAGGCAACCCACATTTGCGGTCTTCGAAAGCTATCGGCTGCGCCAAAATGTAGCGTTCCTTCTAGGAACTAACATATAAAAGACAATGCTTCAATCAGACGGGTGTCGTCCGCCATTTTATTCTAAACTTCTGCCACCTTCATTTCTACCCCTATTCCACTTCATCTTCTTTCGTGCTCTTATTGCAGACCGCTTCATATATATATATATATATATATATATATATATATATATATAGAGAGAGAGAGAGAGAGAGAGAGAGAGAGAAAGACAGAAAAAGGTTGTGGACATGATGTCAGTCATCATGACCGCTTTACAAAAACAAAAACAAAAAAACACGCCAGCCCTGCGCAGAGCACGCAGCACAGCGTAACTTGTCACAGCGGCCTTCATAGAGCCCACTGTATAAACTCTGTTAGCGTGCCTACTGTAAGTGGAGTGGTCAGGTGAATCAACCATTCCACGTTACGAAGTAGCGAAGCACGCACGACGCTTTTCAAAGGCCATATACCCACTTGTGTAGGGGTAGTTTGTTGTTACTGCGGTGGATGAAGATGAGCATGATTCCCAGTTGCTGGAATGCTTGGATTGCCTTGTAAACGCCTGGATAACGCCGTGAAAACAGGTGTACTCCGACAAATAGACACATCGAACCGAATATGCAGTCTCCGGGTGAGAACCATTTTGATGTACTTCGGCTTTTCCGATGTGAAAGCTTTTCACCCATTGCAAAGAGCTCTTCCATAGTTCGTCATCGTGATCAGCCACAACATCAAAAAAGCGTACGAATGCCTTGAGAGCGCGAAAGGGTATAGTATAGCATAGGCATGTACAGTATAGTATAATAAGCGGCTGTGTGTTAAGGTGTGCGCTCCCAACTGGAGCCTGCATAATATAACTTGAATGAGCCGTTCCTGGTCAGGGCAGGTCTTCTATTCGCCATGTACCGGCTTCAGCAGATGGAGCTTATTACTTGCGCACGAGTCCCAGCGTTGCTGCGCTGTACGGATTTTTCGTTGGCTGTATTTGAGGGGAACTGTTACTTTTCTAGCGGTTTTGTGAACTGCTAATTGCATGCATCTGCCTTTTCATTGCCAGGTATGCCGACATGGCTTGGGGTCCAGCAGGAACAAACACAAACCGCGTCGCTATTCCTAAACATCTTGTTTAAAATATCACCAACTACGGATCCACACTCACATTTGTGGTGCAGAGCACTGCTTATTATTACACGAATCTGTTCGCCAGCGGTGATATTTTGAACTGCTTGGCACAAAAATAAACTTCAGCTGTCACATGGACATGGTCTGAAGGAGTCTAACTCTGAAAACATAATCCCCTGTCACAATGGCAATATGCGCATCAGTTTTTTTTTTCGAGCTGTCTGCGTAATATTCGGTGAAAATATCTGTATTATGCTGGAGTACATGGAATACCTGAATGCTTGTACACTTGATATTTGATTTTGGAGCAAGCATAAAAATCTTGGTTTCAAAAATTTGCTCAACGGAATAATACTCACCGCATTTAACAGACACGAAGCATTGTTTGGCGAAGTTGCATTAAACCAATTTGTACCATTGAGACAGAGCACGGAGCAATTATTTGGCGCCAACTGAAATACAAAAAAAAAAAAGCTTCAACCAAAGACAATTCTTTTTGACTGTAGAATTTCCAACGTTAAATTTGAAATGGTCTGCATGGTCGTTATACATTTACTACCATGGCGACAAGGACAAATTTCGCTTGCCACCCGAGGGAAAATTGTTCAGCGACCGGCAGCATGGACGGTCTCCAAATTGATTAATTTAACAGGCATCGACAACACGCCGGCGTCTATCATAAGACCAACTGCCAAAATATTATACAGTCCGTCATGCAATCGCTCAAGGCGAATTCCGCGTCCATTTTTTCTCAGTCGATTGTACTGATACGTGCCGCCCTATGACTCCCTCTCCCCTCGAAAGCGTTCTGCATAAAACGTGATACTGCACTGCCTCCGTAATCCTCACACTTTTCACCAAGAGACGATGTCGTGTGAAGACGCCGCCATGTGACGCCATGCTGCAGGGTTATCATGAATTCACAAAATTTGGTGGTTTGTGCCGTCATGATGGTGTCATTATATGACATCATGACCCGGATAAGCTCATGTAGGTTTTTGGCGAAACTTCGGTAGATGTGCCGAAGCCTCATCGTCTCGCAAACCCTCGCACTAGTGTCGCACTAGCATTAAAAATTAAAGTTCTCGCCTTAGTAAAACTCACCCATTGTGTATCACCCTTCATCAAGCGTTACAAAACGCGGAAGGCAACTGCTGTACGAAGCCTTTTTTGCCCGTTATATGTTTCTGCGATGAACGCATGCTGGCTAGCATTTTCGCCCATCCTGCCTGTTTTCTTACAATTCGTTACCACGGACATTCCCATCGGCTCATAATCAAATATCGGTTCAGCATCACGTGAACCCAAAGCCATCTACATCCATTATTTCTCATGGCCAAATCAATGGTGCCCATGTGATATTCTCAAATGTTGACACTGTGGCTGTGAGCACACCGTCTGGACGGCCCGTCATCTGGTTCGTGCAGGCAGACGGACAGCTTCATGCCAGCAGCCCTAATCATTTGCTGTGGCCCTAATCAGCAGCCTTAATCATTTGGTTCTTTAAGCGAAAGAAAACTGGGGATAATTTTCCGCGGCATGAACTACCACAGTCAAACGAGAGGAAGCACTTCGGACTGAAGCAAGCCTTCTGCCACTTTCACATTGGAGTTTTCCATCGCCTAAGCAACAGAGCGCACTCAAGCTGCCCCCGCTACCCAACAAGCAGTTCCACCAATTTGTTCGCCAGTGGTACTTATACAGGGCTTAGCCACCGATGGCAAAATATCTGCTGCATATTTAGATACCTAAGCCACGATGGAACAATCGAACTTCGCACCTACGTTGGCCTTAAGTCCACCATGGTGGTGCAGTGGTAACGGGGCTCGGCTGCTGACCTGAAGGTCGCGGGTTCGATCCCGGCAGCGGCGGCCGCATTTTCATGGAGGCGAAATGCTAGAAGGCATTGCACTCTTTGACGTCAGTGCTCGTTAAAGAACACCAGATGGTCGAAATTTCCGGAGCCCTTCACTACGGCGTCCCTCATAACGATATCGTGGTTTTGGGACGTAAGGCCCCATGCATTAGTACTATTACATTCACCTTATGAGAACCGCTATCATATAGCCCTACACGTCTATTGTCGTAGTTACGCGGGCGCGCTGAGCTCAATTACGACGAACCTTACTTCCCTTAAACTGTTGTTACATCCGGTTAGACAGGAAGCCTCACTTCAGTTTCTCCAAAAGCCGTGGCTGCGCTTCCATGAGGTTGACAACTTAATTCAGGAAACTAACTAATAAAATGGCAGCACCCATGTCGGAGGCCGAAGGCAATATGGTTCCAACGGCGAGCTAAACGTTTTCCCAAATGCGCGTCATTAGGCCCTTCTCAACAAATGAGACATTGACAAACGAAACAGCGTTTCAAAACGAAGCACGCACGAAACAGGGAGGTACAAAACGTATCAAAATACGGATTGTATCGGCTTTCGTGACGACTGCAAGTGGACTTCGCCCAGTGTTTCCAGCCTTTGCTAATGACAAATACTCATAAGAGTACGCCTTATTCGCCAGCACACTTATAAAAGACAATAAATTCTTATATTTTTTTTCGTAATCATGTGTGTCGTTTGACAAGATTCACAGCCCAAAACCAAGCACAACTTTTGCCTTGTAACAGGTTCGAACTTGAGTTGGCCTTGTAGTTAACTTAACTGTTGTAAATTGAGGTTTTGTCGTAGGCGTGGTTAGTGTCCTCGTGTAACTAAACAATCAAAAAGAACCCTCCAGCTTGTCGCGAAGGTCATCTCCATGGATATTTACTGACAGACCCTCCGATTTGCGTATTCCACACAAAAAATTTCGTGGTACCTAGGAAGCAATCTGCCCTTCGGATTTAACCACGTGCGTTGCAAGTTTCTATGGCTTGATGAAGGGTACGGGGTGAAGCGCACAGGTTGAAGAATTAATTCGTTCGCAGCGCTCTGATGCACGCCCGGAAAAAGAATTTGAAAAGGGACTAACTTATATTGTAGTCGACCACTTCAGTTGTTCGATGGTGTATGCGAATGGTATTAGTTATCTTGACAAGAGAGCAGTTCAACAGGAAATGGACACTTGATGTCAGCGCCAATTGTCGTGCACCGTATGTCGTTGGAGCCACCGTATTGAAAAGCTATTTGCCTTCGCCAGGGCAGTTATTTCTTGAGCTTCAATCATTTCAATAATATCCACATTTGTGTTCACGAACTCGACATTTAATTTTACAACAGGAGCCTCACCAAAAGTGTGCCGCCGCTAATGGAATATATAATCTCAAGGAAGTCAGGTGTATCTCTATTTTTCAATGTAAGGGCGGATAAGTTCTATATTAAAATTTTCATTACTTGCTCGAAGAATCCGTATTAGTAGGATAACCTAGGTCTGTTTGTGGCTAGCCTGGTAATTCACCTAAGAACGCCTGATAAATCTTGGGGACAACATTGCCACGTGCATGTAATGGGCCGAGGACAAGATGAGCTCTAGCCTTAGAAAAGGAAAGAGAAGCGCGCGCTCTCCGCTAGGAGATTATGCCCCGACGGACGTGCTTTTAAGAGCCAGCTACGCGGTGATTTATTAAAAGAATCTTGTACTTCTAGAGACTCGTGACGAACTGGTGGAGGTGCTGGGTAGACCTCACGGTCGCCCAGTTCCCGCCTGGAAAACTAATTGAGGCCACCTCTGGGCGTGGTGTTGCTGATGACCGAAGTAATCAAGACCTCCGATTGACGCAGAGACGTACATATACCGATCCGACATCACCTGCTGCTGCACGGGATAACCGGCTTTCACTCGACCTACCAGTGACGATTGATTGTTAGGCGATTAATGCGTTAGTGGACAGCGGCGCAGACTATTGAATATTGAGCAGGAAACTGACAACGCAGCTGAGTAAAGCAACCACGCCGCGGCATAACTCACACATGCGGACGGCTGGTGGCCACGTTCTTACTCCACTATGCGCCTGCGCTACTAGAGTTCATATTCAAGGGTATACATTCGTAGCAAGCTGCCCTGTCCTACGCGAATGCTCTCGTGACGTCATTCTTGGAGTTTAGTTTCTGCAGGAGTATCGTGCTATTAATGATTTGCAAAAGGGCTCGTCACATCCTCAGCCGAGCGAGCCATTGACGTGCATGACGAGGAACGGCGCGTCGACGGACTTCGTGTTTCTGAAGAAAGCATGATGGTTCCTTCACGAGCAAGTGTCCTGGTCGTCGTACCATGCGGTGGTTTTGGCGATAGCGAAGCGGTGACTGAGACAAACTTAGAACACCTCCTGAAACAAGGCACTTGCGTAGCTAAAAGTGCCATACACCATCGTAGTGGCCGATCGCAATTGCTTGTTACGAACTTAAGCAATCAGCATTGACACTTCGATAGCGTTTGCAAACGAAATAGCAAACTTCAACAGCTGTTTCACGTCGCAACTAGTGAATACCGCAGATACGTCACTGGGTAATGTCGACATCAATCTTGAACTGTCCACCGATAACCAGACTGCGCAGCGAGCGCTCTTGTTCGAGTTCCGGTCCTGCTTCGCAAGACCCATCACTCGGCACAGGAACGATCACGTACGAAGACCCGCGCCCGATAAACCAGTGCCCTTACCGCGTGTCGGCAAAAAAACGTGAAGCGATACGTACACAAGTCCGCTAGATGCCTGGAGATGGCGCCATCGAACCAAATCAACAGCCCGTTGTCGTCTACGGCCGTTTTTGTCACAGAGAAAGACGGGGCGCTACACTGACGCGTTAAAATATCCGAAGCTTAACAACGTGACCGAAAAGAACGTGTATCCGCTGCCGCGTATCGACGACTCATTGGATCGACTTCGCCGTGCCCACTATTTCTCTTCTCTCGATCTGGAAAGCGGGTACTGGCAAATCAAGGTAGATGAGCTAGCGGGACTGCGAGAAAACAGCCTTCGTCACTCCAGACGGCTTCTACCGATTTGGAGTGCTTCCTTTGGCTTGTGTTCAGCGCCGGCAATTTTCCAGTGAATGATGGACACTGTCCTCACAGGACTGAAGCGGCAGACTTGTCTTGTGTACTTTGATGATGTGGTGGTCTTTTCTGCCACGTTTGAGCAACATCTTCACCGCCTGCGCAGTGTGCTAGAGACAATGGGATCGGCAGACCTCACACTAAAGCCACAGGAGTGCGGCTTCGGTTATGAGAAGCTCAAACTTATTGGGCATGTAGTTAGCGCCAAAGGGTTCGGGCCCGATCCAGACAAGCTTGCCGATGTTGCCGCATTACCAGCTCCCGTGGATAAGAAGGGCGTCCGGCACATCCTTCATTTGCGTGCCTATTATCGTAGGTTTATTCACGGCTTTTCGCCGATAGTGGAACCCCTGCCTCACCTCACAAGGGACGACGCGCCATTTGTTTGGGAAAATGAGCAAAATGCAGTTTTTGCTGAACTGCGACAGCGCATGCAATCAGCGCCCGTTCTCGCTCATTTCGACGACGATGCCGACACAGAGGTGCATACTGACGCCAGTAACATTGGTCTTGCCGCAGTCCTCGTTCAGCGTCAAGATGGCATGGAAAGAGCCAGAGCCTACGACAGCCACTCCCTATCCCGTGCCGAGGCGGATTATTCCACTACGGAGAAAGAGTGCCTCGCAGTCGTGTGGGCAATCGCCAACTTTGGCCTGTACCTTTAGGGTCATCCCTTCGAAATAGTGACAGACCACCATGCCCTCTGTTGCTTGGCAAACGTACACGACCCTCCGTGACGACTAGCACGGTGGAGCTTGCGGCTGCAGGGATTTGACGTCATCACCGTTTATAAAACTGGCCGTAAGCATGAAGACGCTGAAGCACTGTCGCACGCACCCATTCATCCCGTAGATTAGGGAGAAGATGACGATGGCGATTTGCTGGGTGCCATTACCTCGTCGAACTTGAGCAGGCGGCAGTGGCCTGATGCAGAGCTTCGACCGATCATCGATCATTTAGAGGGCCGCGACACAACCATACCACGCCATCTGTCCCGCTCGTTGACGTCGTTCTGTCTGTTAGACGGCGTGCTGTACAAGAAGAACGCCCGTTCGAAAGAAGGTGCTTACCACCTGGTGTTTTCCAGAGACATGCGAGACGACGTACTTGTCGCTTGCCACGACGAACCTACATCTCGCTACCTAGGCTCCTCACGAACACTATAAAGAGTGAGTGAGAGGCACTATTGGCGCGGACTTTCGGCGAGCGTCAACCAATGCGTCAAAGGCTGTCGCGAATGCCAGCACCTAAAGAAACCTTCTGTTATGCCGGCTGGCTTACTTCAGCCAATTGAGGCACCTTGTAAGCCCCTTCGACCATGTCGGCATGGACATTCTCGGACCATTTCTCATGTCTCCTGATGGCAACAAATGGGTCACCGTCGCGACTGACTACTTAAGACGCAGGCGATCTCACGAGCCATGGCTTCCGATGTAGCGCAATTCTTCATGCACCACATCGTGTTGCTTCACGGTGCTCCTACCAGTGTAATAACGGACAGAGGGACAGCATTCGCGGCACAGCTTATGGACAAGGTGTTTGAACTAAGCAACATCAGACATCGAAAGACGACCGCGTACCATTCGCAGACCAACGGACTTACCGAACGACTGAATAAGATGCTGGCAGACATGATCGCAGGGTACATAGACTTCCAACACAAAAGTGGGGACCGGAATTTGCCTTAGGCGGCCTTCGCGTATTACACCGCCGTGCGAAAGATCACGCGATTCACGCCATTTCGGCTTCTCGACGGCCGCGAAGTGCAAACCATGCTGAATTGCTACCATGTCATGTGCTACCATGTCAAGACGCCGACGAGTTGACAACTGACGCCGAGCAATATGCAGAGCGTGCCGGGAAGCTAGGCAGCTTGTGCGCCTGGACATCGGCCAGCAGCAGCAGGTGGACGCACGATGCTACAACATCCGCCACAGGGAAGTGTCCTACGACCCCGGAAATCAAGTTTCGGTGTGGACGTCCGTTCGCCGCCGAGGCCTCAGTGAAAAATTACTGAGCTTGTATTTCGGCCCGCATGAAGTTATACGCTGCGTCAGTGACTTGAACTACGAAGTGATCCCGAACACAACATCGCAGGCATGGACCAGGACACAACCGAGCCCGAACGTAGTTCATGTTGAGCGCATAAAAGCATACATTGAGTGTTCGTAACGTTTTTTTAGGTGCGAAGCATCCTAGAGCCGAGCTCAATCCGGTGGTGGTGTGCGTCCTGACCACCCTTATTGTGCATGCACCTACTCTCTCTCCCACTATCCTCCTTTACGCAGGTGTTTGGTCGCCTTCTCTCCTCCTCCCCCGTGCTGCGGCCGCGCACTCTCCTCCTTTACGCGGGCGTTTGCGCAGGCGTTCAGTCGCCTTCTCTCCTCTCTTCCCTCCGCGCTGCAGCCAGTAAACCCACTCCCTACTCTCGCTCCAGCATTGCATATAAGCGCGTGCGCTCGGTCGAGGAAGTCTCGCTTGAATAGTGCGGTCGCTCCGTCGGTTCCCGGTCGCTGCAGTTGCCTCGAAAGATCGCTACTCTCGCCGCAGATTCGCGTTGTCTCTTTGTAGCGGACGCGGTAGCTCGACGCCGACGCTTGGCTTCGACGGCCGAGTGAACGTAAACGGAAACTTGGTGTGCACCCCCCAATGCTGCTTCGCATCCCCTCATGGTTCCATTTAGTGGGAGACGGTGTATTTTTTAGTCGTTCACCGGTCTTTGTTAATGCCTTTACTTTATAGTTCAGAACTCGCTTGTTCGTTCATTGACTTTATTACCATCACGTTCTTCATTTTGTCCTTACGCTTCATCTGGGTTTTCTATTGCCTTTTCTTTCCGCGAGCACATCTTGTAGCATGAAAGGAGTGCTTTTTTTTATTTACGTTTTTTTTTCGCGGTAGGGGGGTTAAAGACACCTGCATGTAATGGGTCGAGGTGAAGAACAGTTGTCGTCCTAGAAAAATAAAGAAGAACGCACGCTTCTTCTCCGCTCGAGATTCAGCCCCAACGGACACGCATCAAGAGCCAGCTACGCGGTGACATATTAAATGAAGTTGATACTTCGAAAGACTCGTGACAATATAGTAACATTCTTCCTGCTAGGCACATTCTTCCTGTTAGGCACAGAGAATCGGTACTGGATATATGTGATAATTCACGTGGAATAAAATGAGTCATAGTATACTTTATGTTCTTACTGTATTCTGGAGTTAGGTGGTATTCTCATTTTCGACAGCGAGTGCTTATCTGAGTTCTCTGAGGGTTTCATTCATTTCACTGACATGTAGTTACGAACGCGAAAATCAAAAAAGGGTAAAAACGTGGGACAGAGCAGAGAGCGATGCTCGCATATTAATTTCCATATTAAGCACCTGTGTTTCATGAATACGCACCTAGTCCTGCCTACGCGATTATTTTTGCAGTTCGCCAAGACAAATTTGTGGGTGTTGGGGCAGGAAAGTAATGCAACTTCGTAGCAGAAAAGTAACCATAGCAACTGGGCTATCATAACGGGTTACTTTACGTCGAACAGCTAAGCACACTAACGCTATGTTGCGTTGAGCATCGCACACTCTAAGAAAAAGGGAGCCAAAAGCGGATCAAAAGACCGTGATTCACTTCGGGTCGTCACTTGACCCCTTTTGGAAGGTTGAGGCAGAGAATGAGAGTTAGCATTTTTAGAGGAGTCAGAGCACTCTCGTGAAGCGCCTTTCGATTGGCTTCCGGGATGAAGGCGCGGTCATACATATCGCGCGTTTGCCGTTCGGCCGGTTCGGCGTCGTGTCGGCCGGCCCGCGAGCCCCGACGCCAAACTGTCGCCGCCGGCGCGGCGCCTCCGCCACCTCCGCTGCCTGCTCTCTCCCTCTCCTCCGTCTTTTGGAATGCGCTGCGTTGGTTGTGCTGGTCGCTGGTCGCGTGTCTTGTAGTTTTCAGTTCGAGCGTTGGAGCGAACGTGTGTATCTTCGGTGGCTGCACGCCAGGCTCCGTGCTCGTAGTGACGCTTGGAGTGAGGAATATTTTTGGAGCAGCGGACACGGACAACGTGCGCCTGTTAACGGTGAGTGCACTGGTTTCGTATGTACGAATTACACAGCTTTAGCTGGGCGTCTGCAGCAGCTATGCGAAAGTAGGCTGGCAGCCATTTCCAACGGTAGCCTGCGTCCGCGGGGCTGTTGCAGATGCTCAATTAAAACTGTTACTTAACGAGCTGGGACCGTTATGCGCGTTGTTGTGCAAGTGACTGCAATCCCGTATCAAGGGCCATTATTTTCTGATCGCACATTCTGTCTGCACTGATGAAGATGCTCGATATCGTTTTGAGGTGCGCTTTAGTCTACGTCATAATAACATTTCCATTGATACTCGATTGTGCAGCGGCTTCCGCGCGTGTAAACATGAAAAAAAAAAGAAAAAAAATCATCTGTGTACAGGACACATAGACGCACTGTATATAATGGCTTTTGTTGTTGGCGTAAAGACGGTAGTTTTGAGGTGCAGATATAGTATGATGATTTCAGCACGTACGCGGTAGTCGCTTAAATGTTTAGGACTCGCCTCACCGATAACGGGAAAAGCTCAGGCTTTCAACGGCGCGCGTTGTTGCGGCCGCCGCCGTGCGCAGTTTTCCCTCGTTTCTGTTTGCTATTTTCGTGCTTTGCCTACATCTGCGATGACGTTCGGAGTTATAACAAAATGGAGTGAGTATACGTTACTGTGGGAGCTATGTGCGTTAATTCTAGCATGCGCCATGTCTGAGCTACTTTATGAAAGTTGTTTTACAGGATAACGGCAAAAAACACGGTTCCTAACCATGCCACTTTGCATTTGTTGTTTTGTTGTGAGCCTTCATTATGTCTGTGTAAATCACTCGGGTTCTTGTGAATTGCAAACTCTTACTATGATTCCGTTTTCTCATTACGATATCACGTTCTTTTTTTCAGGTACCATTTTTCATGGCTGCTCACGCTGAACAGGAGCGACAACACAGCAAGTCGCAAGTCTGATTCCTCGAGCCTTCACGACTTTTCGATTCTTAATCATAAGGAATAAATGTGGAACATTTATACCGATATCTGCTGTTCATTTTGGACGAGATGACACTATGCACATCACAGTCACACATTTTGGTTGGTTATACTCATACAAGCATGTAAATGAGGAATACCTCAACTGCTTCAACTTTACTAGAAATGGTGTGTTTTGAGGAGTTTTACTAAAATAATGCTAAAATTGAACTATCCGTTTCTTGCACTCGCTGGGCGCAACGGCAAGTATTAATGGAGTTCATTAAAGTGAATACTTCACTATTTCTAGCAGCAGTCGCGCAAAAGTAGAGCATGGGTCAATTTTGTAGCTTAAAATAGCCGTAGAGTCGCTTGACGATTCGGTGGGTGTCAATTGACGCGCGTAGGTGCGTCACCGGCAAGGGTCGTCTGACTCCCTCAGAAGTGGTAGTGTGATCCTTCGCATAAGGGTCCTCCCACTCCTCTTAAGAGGGTCCGGGGACTCTCCTGAGCGCGCCGACTCTGACCCACCAAGAGAGTCACCGTGACTCTCCAAAGAGAGTCGTAACGTGGCAAGTCAGAACTGTCCGAAAAGAGTCAGGTATACTCTTTTTTTTCTTAGAGTGCAGATAAATCTCGGTAAGCTCACCATAAGCATTCTGAGAAATAGTACATTATCAAATAATGTCACTAACCACACTGACAATAATTGATCTTTGCCTTTGTAAGACTAACGGCCACACTTCAATTTCATTGCGATTATCTGCGTAGTATTATTCGTGCAAGTTTCTCGCCTATCATACAGCTGGAAATTGTCTCCCATGTACAATTTGTCGCCAATACGTATATATTGTGAAATGATATTCTACGGAAGTAGTTATGACGAAAAAAAAGACAGAAGAATACGCACCAGGTCAACCGTGGAATTTATAAATAAGCACGTCATCGGCGAAGCTGTAATCAACCACAAAAGAATGGTCAGCATGGTGATCTATTTAAAGAAGGTGATCAGGGGCAATGACGCCCAGTGGTAGTGATTGACATTGAGAAAACAAAGAGATTGTCATTCTAATGAAACGTACGCTGTCTGTCTCTATTAAGCACGCGGGCTTATCTCGTGAGTAATTATGTGCGATTGATTGTTCACAGCGAGTCTAATTCAGCATTGTGGTTTGTAAAGAAAAAAAAGCTAAACTAGGTACAGAAGACCGCAATATTGCTTGGGCCATCTAGGTTAACCTATTTTTTTGGTACCAAAAGCACCTCGTAAAATAGCTTTTACGTTTTTGTAATAAATAAAATGTCCTAGCAATCTTTGTAATGGTCCTTCGAGGCGTTAGCTTACTGCAAATCTCAACAGTTCGTCGACATCACGAAACACCACATGCATAGCCTAAGGACCCTCTCGCCCCGAATTTTTTTATTTGGCTTGTATATATATACACGCAAAGAAACACACTCACGAACATACATAAAGTATAAGTAACCTTCCCCCCCTTCCCTGCCCTTTCGAAAAAAAAATTTCTGGCTACGTTTATGCCAAACACGCAAGAAAGATTTGATTTAAGCAGAGTGGGTTACATTCATTAAGATCGATTTGCCTGAATCATGGTGTAAGTGGCCTGAACGCATGCACGCACGAGCCTATTTTATACTGAGAGGAGCCCTGCGAAAGGTTTTTTTTTACGTAGTCAGAAAGCGCTAGTAGTCAGTAATGAATGACAGCTGATTGTAGCTGCCACTACACGCAGCAGGGCTTTTATAGTTTTGTTTCAAGAAACAGCAGATCATCGGTCGCTCACTTCCGGAAAGCTACTTAGACGGAGAGGAAGGGATGAGCAGTGCCCGATTTCATAATCGCAAATGCATCCCCGGCAATGGTAATGTTGTGTGCTTTAAGTTCAATAAATAAAAATATATACATGTTCCTGGCATCAGAAGCACCGAAAAAGTTCTCTCTTCGCGTACCGATCAATGGTCGTGTTCTTACTGTTTTTTCTCCAACGTTTATGTGAGACTAGGGGAAACAGTCATTTGCCTTGTAAAATTTAAGAAGAAGCACGAACTTCTTTTCCATCATGAAAAGAACTTCCACAGACGGTGCTGCCATGGATCTGCCTCGCTGCCTGCCGTAAAGCAGTTGATATGGAAGTTATTGCTGATTTTTATCCAGCAATACAGCATGATGTAGCCTATTTCCCATCCAAAGAAGAAAAACAAATACAACACGTCATAATCCTTTTACCATAGCTTTTCCAGGAGTACCTGATGCTAGTTAGAGGACTCTGTTGCGCGGCGGCAGCTTCAGTCTAATTTATTCCCGGGCAGTTTCATATCTCATCTCTTCCACCCGACACAATATACCTCATACTGCCCCTACTGTGGAGTGAAGCCCGCAGTTTATCACTGCACCTGGGAATGTCCCCAGCCACTGGGCTGACCCCGTATTCCTTCACCCTAACATTCTTCGTGGGAGACTCTGCTGACCAGCTAAGAGGCACTGGAGCAGCGTCGGCTGATCTAGCGGGCAAATTGGGTGGCTCAGCCAATGAGGCCTTGAACTACCAGGACGATCTCTTGTTCTTGTGCAAACAGAAGGGTCTCTATCTCCCTCCCTCTCTCTTTCTGTTTCTCAAAAGTGGTTCACTTACCTACTTCGTAATCGTAGTCCTCAGTGGTATTCGGCGCGGCAGACGAAGTTATTTCTGACTCTGTAAGTGTCATTAAAAACCAGAATTACTCGTAAGGGCCTGATTATAGTAGGGCATTTCAGAAAACCAACATGCAATCTGACTATTTTCTAGTTTGAGAATTGTACAATACGCGCAGGAACGTTATATTTATTTTTTAATCTACAAGATACTGCAGGCCCAATATGGGTCCTAGCCAGAGGGGAAAAAAGTGCACTCAAAAAGGAATACATAGACATGTTTACATACAGTGCATCGAAAGAAACACGTAAGGAATACCTATTGCCTTATGCGCACAGTAAATAGAATTGAAGCCATGTACAAGAGAAACATCGTAAGGAAAATACAAAGCAAAGCGTACAATAAATAAGCAAAATAGATAACACAACCTAACATCAATCCTGAACATTTTCTATCGTTCCCATGCAATGGCACAGGCTACGGATTCCAATCGATAATTGTTCGCGCGAAAGACGAGTGCTTGAAAAGGTTAGTTTTGTGTTATATGTTCTTAGTGATTGTTCATGTCGATGTCAGTTAGCTCGTGATGTCAGTGGTTTCAGGATTGAGTAACAAATCTTGATGTTTGAAATGGAAGAGAAATTTAATCTCTCCGTTCTCCCCTGTAATTGTAATGTTTTTATTGCATGATGACTCATTAGTTCCGAGAGTCAGTTTGACGACATTTAGAATAAAGAAATCTTATTGATTTTCGGTGGATCGTCTCCACTGTTTTGATATTTCGTTTATTATGAGGGTCCCAGACAATGGATGCGTACTGGATCTTGGAATGGATGAATATGCCAGAAGTTTTACGCCAGGCGGTGTGTTCTTTAACATGTGTCGCAAAAACCATAGCTTATGAAAGGCGGATGTGCAAAAGTTCGAAATATGAGCGTTCCAAGTGAGCGTATTGAGGCCGAGGTATTTCTAATGAGTTACCTTCATTAGTCCTTGTGATGGAAGACCGTACGCCAAAAACCAAATTCTCAATATTTTATTGAAAAATCTTGTTATGCGAATGAGCTAATTATTATAAATTATTTTATTTTATTTATTGACAAAATCACTGCCATGCTGTATTCACATTACTGCAAGGGGGGATGTACACACATTAAACGTAGTTGAGCCATTATCCTATGACTGAATTTGAATACAGAATGCAGAATATAACAATATTAAATACCATAAAACATGTAGTACAAATATGAAAAGGAAAAATATACCAAACAGTCATAGTACATGTCTAATAACTGACAACGATATCATAAAAGACGGTGTTATGGGCTATGTTTACAACACCTTGATGGAGTTTACTGCACTCTTTGTTTTTAGTCAGACGAAGTTCACAAAACTATTGCCTTGAAACGCATTCGTGTAGTATTTTGTATGTTTACTTTATCAGATTGCAGTTTATCAGAGAATGTAGACTGCACACCTAACATTTCATGTTCTCCCTCGCTTTCTTGTTGTTTGTTTTAAAAATGCTGGAAATAAATCTCTGTTGCAATGACTGGCGCCCAGTGACGCACGGTTAAGATTCTTAACCGAATGCGAAGCCTTTTATTCGCAAATCAAAAAGGAAACGCATGGTATAATGTTTGCATTCGAGAAGTCTCATTATTCTGTTTAAGGTCGAAAGGTACGAATCGAAGCTGAATACTGTTTTTTATTTCTCAAAAGAACATTGGAGACGCATGCCACCATGATTGCAACTAATTTTCGTCCTGCTTTTAGAATATGATTACAATTTGCACTTCATGCCTTGCAAGGACGTTATCCCAGCGGATATGTCGCGTGAACTTTTGCTATCACAGTCGTGCGGTACATCCCACCCCCACACGGACCATGACAATGCGTGGGAATACATATTCTCCAGTTTGCGGAAACATTCTATACTATACGGTGTCCACTCGAATTTCTCTGATATAGAGAACCTAGAAGGCTTAGCGGCAAAAGAAGTTATAGCCTAAATGCTTGCTTTCTTAATGCACAGCATACCAGTTCAAGACCGAAATGATAAAGGGCCCCAGTTTGGATTGCAAGAGTTCCGTGTCTTTGTGCAAAAAATTGTGGCGTTTGTGGTGTCCTGACTTCTTTCTTGCGTCCGTGTTTGGACGCCTTGTCTCGTAGAATGAGGACCTACCAACTAGGTCAGCTCTCTGTTAGTCTAAAAAAGAATGAGTTTGAGCACGTTACAACGTTAGAACATGACTTTGAGCACGTTACATAGAGTCGAGTACGGAGTCATAGAGTCAAAGGGAATGACAGAAAATGGCGTCCAGGGGTGCTATGCAGGATGGCCCGAGCTTCTCCGGCACACGAGTTGCTCCGAGCTCGCACTGCGGCGGTCATGGCACAAAGACAGAGCGGAGCGCGTGATAGCAGCATTGACAAAAACGGCTACATGAACTAGCGTGGCGTCAAAAACGCATGTGGGGCATCTGCGGAGGTAATCAAAGAAACACCGCGTGCGAACACGTCAGCGCCGCCACTCAGTCCACATTTCAACAGCGCAGCTACGTCAGCGTGATTGTCGCGCTATCTTTTTGCCAACTCAGCATTGCGCCTCCCACAGGCGTGTTCGAGGGCGTTCTTCCACTTTCGTGCATGTTCTTCCGTTCCACCCGCAGCATGGAAATTTCCACTCTCGAAGGCAACAAGGGTGCACACGCTGCACTCTCGTGCAGCTCGTTTCGCTTCTATCAAATGTTGCGGATAAATATACGGACAGGTTGTCACCAGGGGCGCTTGCATCATGGCGGCAACGCGGCTGTGAGTGGTACGTCGTGAGCGCGGTGAAATTGAATGCGAGACATCGCAGCCACGTGATGATATAACTTTTTTTCTTCGTGCGTGTGTGCACAGTCTGCGCGATAAAGCTGATAGATGAACGATGCCGCTCGCTGGCGTTGCGGCGTGAGCACTGCTCCTTGGCAAGCGCAAACGCGGTGGGTGGACCCGATCTTCGCCGCGGGCGTCTGTCAATCAAACTGATTGACGTGTGAACTCGGGTACAAACTCGTTGATTCTGAGAAGGCCCCAGTTCAACTCGTGACTGTCATGGTGCCCGTGTGACTGTGAAAGGTTTCATGCGGTGGACGCTAAGCAGCAGCTTCTTTGCACATAAAATAATTTGGTCAGCCTTTACTACTTGTGCAAGGCCTGAGCCATAAAGGAGCTTGTGATCACCTAGCTTCTTCCAGCGTTTTAAGTCGGTCGTCTACTCAGTCTACTCGGTATACGCTTCGAAGTAAACAACGCATCAACTCGGTCTTAATTTTGATTAGACTAATTAGGCACGAGTTAACATAATATTGAACAGTCTTGTCTTCATTGGTAAGGTTTTAATTCAAACGACAATAATTACCTCGGGTGCAATTAGCATGATCTTGATTAGTATGCAGCTAATTAACATTACCTGATTCGCATGATCTTGATTAGCATCATATTATTAAGGTCTAATTAGGATGACTTTACTTAGCGTGCTTATAATTAACGTCGCGTTAATTAGCCTGGTATTAGCACGGCCATAGCTTTACATGGATTCATTAGCATGGTCTTAGGAAGGTATGGCTTCATTAGCTCGGTCTTAGCATGTCTTGGCTTAATTGGCTTGGTCATAGCGCTCTTGACTTATTTAGCTAGGTGTACCGCCCAGCCACACCGCTGCTAATCAGCTGGGCGCACGTCCTCGGGCAGCGAGCACACCATGAAGGGATGAAGAGGGCGCGCGCCAGTCGAGCAACGCGCAAGAATGTGCAGGCCGACCATGATGATTGTACACGTGGCCTCGGGTTTATCTACGTTCGCGATATTGTAAGGTGCTCGGCCTGAACTAATTTCAGAGGCCACCGTGCTAATTATTCTAAAGTATACTTAGTACAGACATTAAAAGCTTCAAAACGAATTTAAACAAACCCTGCCTTTAGAAAATATCATCGGTAAACCTTTCTGGCACTTTTATTGCATGGGTGCACTTCTGCACTCAGTGGAACGACAAACAAATGAAAGAAGATGCCTCTGATTTGAAAACACCGCCCAATTTTGTCGACCGTCTTTAACGTGACGCCGCGTTCCATCGTAACCAATGGAACGCAGCGCGCGCTGATGGGTGGATCTGACCTATTCGTACTGTTGGCTCGTTCAAAAGGGGGGTGTCGCCAGAGCTCGGAGAGATCCCGAGTTTCGACAAGCTCGGGCCATCCTGCATAGCGCCCCAGATTGTTAAGCGAACGTTACAGAGGATTAATAAATCACGCGGCGAATTTGTTCGGTCTTTTCGCCTATCGGTCTTCGCTTTTAGAAGATGGCCCCTGTCCCAGTGAACTGCTGTAAGGACGGTACCTCTGCGCTACCCTGCCCAAGTATGACGAGTATCCACGAGTGGCAGTGGGAAAGCATTATCAGTCTTCGAAGGGCAATGTACTACCACCACTGAAAGAAATTCGGTTCGCATTCAACATAGAGGTTGGTCACTCGCAGCGCTAGTGAGCAAGAAAGCAGCGCCAAAGTTGTGCATGGCGACGACCCACGACCGGTGGCTGCTGAGATGAAAAGTGCAAAACCTGGTGTGCTATTACGTAATGGCGAAAGCGTGGAAGTCCGGGACAATGAAATTTATGAAGAACAGTTGAATACGTAAAAAAATTGAAGGACACTTTGTACATTCCAAAGTGTGTTCGGCGAAAAGCGTGTGGCCATTCCACTGACTATGCCATGTCTTTTATCTTTTACACTCTCAGTGGGATAACACACAAACCGAATGCGCGCGTGTTTTCTTTTTTAATTTTTTACCGCGAATCGCAGCGAGACAGACGGACGGACGGACGACGGACGGACAGACAGACAGACAGAGAGACGGACGGACGGACAGACGGACGGATGGACGGAAAGACGACGAACGGACGGACAGACGGACGGACGGACAGACGACGGACGGACAGACGGATGGACAGACGGACACCGGACGGACGGACAGACGGATGGACGGACAGACGGACGGACAGACAGACGGGCGGATGGACGGACGCACGGATGGACGGACAGGCGGACGGACAGACGGACGGACACCGAACGGACGGACGGACAGACAGACGGATGGACGGACAGACAGATGGACAGACAGACAGACGGACGGACGGACGGACACCGGACGGACGGACGGACGGACGCCGGACGGACACCGGACGGACGTGAGCATGAGACATTAAAGGCTTTCGCCTTAAAAGGCAGCAACATCGGTAGCCCACGAGAACAGGCGCATAGAGAGTGACAAAGCATGGCGGATCCTGCAGACGAAAGCCCTGAAGCAAGTCAGGGTGTCTAAAGCTATGAAACTCAATCCAAGAATGAGATGAAGTAAAACAGCGCGTAAAAGACGACGGACGAGAAGGAACACAGGACCAGCGCTGACTGCCAACTGAAGGTTTATTGATAAAACACGCAAATATACACAGAAACGGAAAACGGGGAAGGGGAAACGATTGAGAGCTTCTAGCAGCGCATGCGTCCAGCGTCACATTACCGTTTAGTCATAGGTGATTTAGCTACGGAGATAGCAGCGCTCCTTGTCTGTTAGATTAATAGACGGCTCGCTTACACATGCTTCATCTTTACATTTCATCGCGAAAGCCTCGTAGATTTCACGCGCAGTCTGGTCCTTGTATCTGCGCAGCACACGGGCCTCTTGAAAGCGTGGTTGGCACCCACACTTAGCACAGTGAATAGCTAAATTGCTGCCGCTTTTAGCCTTGAAGTTGTTGGCGTGTTCACGCAGACGGTCGTTCACACAACGGCCGGTCTGCCCGATATAGTCACCCCCCGCACGAGGTCGGGATTTCATACACCACTTCATTCCTGCATGGGACAAATGTCGTTGAGTGTTTTTTGCACAACCCTTGCTAGCCTTCTTGTTCACATTAACCTTATTGCAAAGGGAGCTCAGTGTGTTGGGGGCGGAGAATACCACCTGGACCCCCCGCTCGCCCAGCGGCCTTCTTGATGCGGTGGGACACACAGTGAACATACGGGATAACCACAGTCTTAGACTTCTGAAGGCGTGGCCGGAGGCGTTCACTCGTGGACTTCACTTCACGTAATAGCGCCGCTGTCAACGAAGTCAGCAGGTTCTCCGGGTAGCCGCTCTCCTTAAGCCTCCGAACTTGCGACCCAAGGCTGCTTGCGGTCGAGTGGTGGCAGGAGCGAACAAGGACATTTATCAGGGCTCCACAGGCGATGGCCCGTTTAACAATGTTTGAGTGATTCGACGAAAACGGCAGAAGAAGTTTCTTTGATCGTGGTGCGTAGGTCCAGCAGGTATGGTTTCGGCCGAGGTGAATTTCCATGTCCAGGAAGCGGATCTTCCCTTCGGCAGGAAGTTCACGGGTGAATGTAAGTCCTGGGAAACAGGTCTGAAACAAGCCGAAAATTCTTTCCACTTCAAAGAAGTCTCCTCTGGTTGGGCCCGGAATAAAACCAAGAAATCATCAACATACCGATTCTCGATGAGAAGCTCCAATCTTCCGGGGGGGTCAGGATCTTTCGGTATGTTGATGATTTCTTGGTTTTATTCCGGGCCCAACCAGAGGAGACTTCTTGTGAAGTGGAAAGAATTTTTGGCTTGTTTCAGACCTGTTTCCCAGGACCTACATTCACCCGTGAGCTTCCTGCCGAAGGGAAGTTCCGCTTCCTGGACATGGAAATTCACCTCGGCCGAAACCATACCTGCTGGACCTACGCACCACGATCAAAGAAACTTCTTCTGCCGTTTTCGTCGAATCACTCAAACATTGTTAAACGGGCCATCGCCTGTGGAGCCCTGAGAAATGCCCTTGTTCGCTCCTGCCACTCGATCGCGAAGCAGACTTGGGTCGCAAGTTCGGAGGCCTAAGGAGAGCGGCTACCCGGAGGACCTGCTGATTTCGTTGACAGCGGCGCTATTACGTGAAGTGAAGTCCACGAGTGAACGCCTCCGGCCGAGCCTTCAGGAAGTCTAAGACTGTGGTTATCCCGTATGTTCACTGTGTGTCCCACCGCATCAAGAAGGCCGCTGGGCGAGCGGGGGTCCAGGTGGTATTCTCCGCCCCCAACAAACTGAGCTCCCTTTGCAATAAGGTTAATGTGAACAAGAAGGCTAGCAAGGGTTGTGCAAAAAACACTCAACGACATTTGTCCCATGCAGGAATGAAGTGGTGTATGAAATCCCGACCTCGTGCGGGGGTGCCTATATCGGGCACACCGGCCGTTGTGTGAACGACCGCCTGCGTGAACACGCCAACAACTTCAAGGCAAAAAGCGGCAGCAATTTAGCTATTCACTGTGCTAAGTGTGGGTGCCAACCACGCTTTCAAGAGACCCGTGTGCTGCGCAGATACAAGGACCAGACTGCGCGTGAAATCTACGAGGCTTTCGCGATGAAATGTAAAGATGAAGCATGTGTAAGCGAGCCGTCTATTAATCTAACAGACAAGGAGTGCTGCTATCTCCGTAGCTAAATCACCTATGACTAAACGGTAATGTGACGCTGGACGCACGCGCTGCTAGAAGCTCTCAATTGTTTCCCTTCCCCGTTTTCCGTTTCTGTGTATATTTGCGCGTTTTATCAATAAACCTTCAGTTGGCAGTCAGCGCTAGTCCTGTGTTCCTTCTCGTCCGTAGTCTTTTACGCGCTGTTTTACATCATGAATTCTTGCCAACTGGCTCGCATCCACTCGCTTTTGAGATGAAGAGTTTTGGATGCCACAACTATAACCCATAATACCGATCATGAAGGTACCGTGCCAATGTCCTCGATTTACGAACGTCGAACAGGCAACGTACCGAAGCTCGACGGTAGCATTATGATAGCAACTTTCAGCAAGTCTCATAGTTGTTTTTTATCAGCAAGGGAAGACGTGTCATATTGCATTTACTGGTCACTGTTGATGCGATTTGAAGTATTTCCTTTTCTCCTACTATTGGGTCCGTTCGCTTCGTTCCCTTTAAAAAGCCTGGCAATAAACCAGCGGCGATGTTTTGTTGGCGCAGGCACTTACCGCAATGACTGCCGCTTATCTAATACACAATATTCATGCACAACATTGAAAATAATATCTCAGGACATAAGATTCCGTTGTACTATTTCCTGTGTGATTACTATGCGTAACGCGAACGCTTCGATTGAAGCTTTCGTTTTCTAAATTGCAGCACTTCCCTACATAATGTGGCCTCATTTTAGAGACACTGGAAAAGGGACTGTAATTGGGACTGATGAATTGCACTGCCTGGTTTAGAGAGTTGTCTCTGCTGCCTGAAACGTGCATGAGAGAAAACTCCCAAATAATGGAAGCATACATTGACCTTGGAATTCACCATGGCAGACGCCATTGTGCATGGAGCTGTCGGTCAGAAAGCTTTCCCCCTGTATCGATGATTGGATGGGGGCGTTGAGCTCTCAATTTCCTCGAAGCTGCTTACGCAGCTGTGGAACCTGTGGTCGGGTGAGCGAGGTGGCCTGTCGTCGTGCTTTACGCGGAAGCCCCGCAGGCATGTCGCCCTCAACGTGGGATAGGAGCCGTTGGAGAAATTCTCTTGGAACCGGGACCTGCCTTCACCTCAGAGCGCTTGTGCTTGAATTGAGGTGAATGCAGGCCCTGGTTCAAAGGGAACATTTCCAACAGCTCTGCTACACGTCGAGGCCGCGAAATGAGGCTCATCGCCCCGCCAAAGCGCCGATACCGAGGGAAAGCTTTCTGACAGACAGGTACACGCATAATGATGTCTGCAATGCTGAATGCCAGAACCAAACGTAACAATCGGCTCACCTGTTTAATGTAAAACATCTACAACACATAATTAGTAGCACAATTAAAATTTCTGAGAATGTTACACCGTGCTAACTTTTTGATGTAATTCGATGTATGCGCCTCTACTTATTCGATGATTCTGTTTCTGATCTGTCTCGTTCTTTCTATGATATCTTTAACTCTTTCCCTTTCTTGTCTCCCTCGTCCTCAACCTGAAATCTCTCCTTCTCAACCTCATGTTCATTTACCGCCCTCTTGCTATATTATGC